>APFE031658291.1:2352-31455 GCA_000404065.3 Pinus taeda | reverse complement strand
AATAATAATTCTTATTATTACCGAGCGTGATTGACCAGCAACTTTTGCAAACGTAACCTTTTTGATGTTCAAGATTCATGTACACTATTTAATGTGATTTTACTAAAACGCTATTTCACAAAGAGATTCTGTGCTTTGATGTAGCCTGAAACTTTCATTTTCTTGTTATTAAGGTTTTGACATAGACCTCCCACCTACTTATTTGTTGGAATGAAGTGATGGAATATTGTTCACGTTATTAGTGTGCAATTGCCTCGTCTCTTCGCAAGGCGACATTACACACTCTTGTCAAACTGATCCTCCTCGTAAAGCAACATGCCGTAATTCTTTCAAACTCTTCCTCTTTTGAATTTTCTGATGACTATCCTACTCAGTGGCACTACTACCGCCATCGCCTTCTTCCTGGAAATATTTCGAAGTATCAACTGCAGAATGAAGAAAAATCGCTAACCAACCTTGTTTCGTAGATAAGTTTTTGAATTCCACCGTACTTATCTACCGCCATCGCCTCCTTTGTGGAAATTTTGCGGAGTATCAAATGCAGGATGAAGAAAAGTCCCCAACCCCTTGTTTCGTAGATAAATTTCTGAAATCCATCTTACCCGGTGGCACCCCTGACGCCATTGACTCCTTCCTGGAAATGTCGGGAAACTTGATTCACTGCACGATAACCTCAGAATAACAAGCGGAGAATGTATCCACGGCCTGCCAACCAGCTTGTTTCACAGACTACTGCCACGTCCCCACAGATTCAATTCATGAATAACGAATATTCGTAAGCTTTGCTATCACACCCACTGCAAACAAAATGACAAATGACCATCCGCGTAAAAATCAATGTAAAAGAATTTCTTCTCAGCACACTCATAGCCTTTAATGTATTTGTTATCACAATTGTCGCAAATCTTTTTTTCTCTTTATTCTACCAATTTTTGTGGTGTAAACCTTGTAGGTTGTGGAAGGCTAGGAGAAGCAACACTTCCATTTTTATAATTGTGAGGACTAGACTTCCTTGTTGTCATAATTTTTCTTTCCACTTTTCTTGCAAACATGAATGCCTTCTCCAATGAATTAGGTTCCCAAAGATTAACCTCATGTTCAACATTATCCTTTAAAGTCCCTATGGAGACATCAATCCTTTGCTTCTCTGGAATATCAGTTTCCCTTATATTAAACTTTTTAAAGTCCTCAATGTGCTCTACCATTGAACACTTTTGTTTGAGATATATCAATTGGCTAAAGAAGGTGTTGCTCTTTGTATCCTCATAATGTGTTATCATTCTCTCCGTGAAAATTGACCACGTAACAAGTGGTTTACGAGAAAAAATCCCTTTATACCATAAAAATTGATCTGGCTCTAAATATGCAGATGCAATACGTACCTTTTGTGATAGTTGCACCTCATGTAGAACAAAATAATGCTCCATCTATAGTATCCAATTTATCGGATCCTTGCCATTAAACTTCCTCATATCGCATTTTCTTGATTTAAGGAGCTTGATATTTAAATGACTGTAACTCTGTAATTTCAGATCTCCAAGTTCTAAAATTGAGTCTACAGTAGCCCTTTGAGTCCACTTTCTAACCTCGCAAGTCTAATCAAGATTGGATTCTATGAGGAAGAGGTAGGTCAAATATCCCACGATGACTTGATTATAGACTAGTTCAGTAGATCTAACTTGTACAAAGTGCCATGTGTCCCTGTTTCAACCTTAGGACCTTAAACCGATACACACAAAACTAAGGTCCGTCCTCTTTCTATAACTTCAAACGAAATTTCAATTTGATTTTCAAAGAGAAACCCTAAATGTCTTGGACTGTATCTCTGAAAATATAGCAAAACAATATCTGAAATTTAGGCCCTAGCTTCACCATGTTTTTGGCGCAAATGGTGTTAGGCCCCTATACTACTAGTGTAACCCCTTCTTGTTATTAGTACAACCCCATTATTATATTGTTGTACCCATGTAGCCCCCATATTGTTATTATTGTGCACCATAGAAGCCCATTATTGTTATTATTATGCCCTTACATTATTATTGTTATGCCAGCTCTGATTATATTATGACCCCTTAGACTCTTATATATAGAAAGGAGGTCTTGTCATTTGTATCATCCAAGAATTTTTCATTTCTGTAATGTAAAGGGGGTTGTCCCCTCGAAGAGGCTGAATTCTAAGGCATTGATCTATCTTTTCTATCTTTTTGTGAGCTGGTTTCATAACATTTGGTATCAAAGCTTTGGATTGTAGGGTTTCGCTGCTCCAAATAGGTCACCATGGCATTTTCACTATAACTTTTTTCTGCGATGTCTCAAACGCAAAAAAAACCCATTTGAGACGAAATCATGCTGAACCTCGGGTCCAAATTTCAGAGATTTTTGTGCAACATTTGCAGAGATATGATCTGAGCAAGTTGGTTTTTTTGTAGACTCCTGAATTACATTCCAAATAGGTGACGTTGGTAAAATCCTCATAACTTTTGTTTTGAGCATCAAATTGCAATTTTGTAAGAAGGTACAGAAAGAGGACAGACTGTAGTTTCCTTTCTATATTATTTATACCCGAAGGTCAAAACAGTGACACATGGAACTTCATACAAGTTCGCTCTTCTGGAAAGGTATATAATCAGGTCATCTTTGGAGATTGTGCATAACTCTTTCTTGAAGAATCTAAATTTGATCAAACTGGTGGCATTGGAAAGAGGACACAGAGGGCTACTGCGGGTCAGAATTTCATAACTTAAAGATCTGAAGGTGTAGAGTTATAGTCATTTCAAGATCGAGCTCCTAAAATCAAGAAAAATAAAGATGAGGAAGTTTTATGGCAAGGATCCAGCAAATTGGATACTACAGATGGAGAAATATTTTCATATGCATGATGTACCACTGTTACAAAAGGTATGTATTGCATCTTCATATTTAGAAGAAGGTCAATTTTTATGGTATAAAGGGCTTTGTTCTCGTAAACCACTTGTTATGTGGTCAATTTTCATGGAGGAAATTATAGCCAATTATGAGGATACAAAGAGAAACACCTTCCTTAGAGAAACACCACAACAATTTGAAGAAAAAAGAGAAAAAAGGGCTTTGTTACAAAGTGGAAAGAAAAATGATGGCAACAACGAAGTTTACCCCTCACAACTATAAAGATGGAAGTGTTTTTTCTCCTAGCCTTCCACAACCTACAAGGATTACACCACAACAATTGGAAGAAAAAAGAGAAAAAGGGCTTTGTTACAATTGTGATAAAAAATGCACTAAAGGTTATAAGTGTGCTGAGAAGAAATTATTTTACATAGAGTATGAAGAGGAGGAAGAGAAGGATCAAGAAACATCAAAAGAGGTGGATATACACTAGGAGCCAACCCCAGAGAAACAAGACATGAATCTTACCATATCTTGTAAAGAATTGGTAAGAATTACCACTCATCAAACCCTCAAGATAGAAGGACATATCAAGGATAAAAAGGTTCAAGAAGTGAAAGATCACATCAAGAAAGAAGAAATGAATCCAACCATATCTTGTAATGCATTGGCTAGAATTACCACTCCTCAAACTATCAAGATAGAAGGACATATCAAGAAGAAAAATGTTCAAGAAGTCAAAGATCACATCGAGCATCAAGAAATGAATCCACCCATATCATGTAAAGAATTGGAAGAAATTACCACTCCTCAATCTCTCAAGATAGAATAACATGTCAAGAAGAAAAAGGTATAAGCAGTGAAAGATCACAACAAGCATCAACAACAAGTTCTCCAACTTTTAAAGGATAACGCCACTTTGGTGCAGAATCGAATGAAACAACAGGTAGGTCAACATCACAATGAAAAATTTTTTGATGTAGGTGATTGGGTATTTTTACGGCTACATCTCAAGCAAAATATTTATGAGAAGGAAATGTTCGCAATACTACATGCACTTAATAAATGGAAACCTTACCCAATGGGAAGACACTTCAAGGTAAAAATGGATCATGATAGTCTTAAATACTTTTTAAAACAAATATTATCTTTAGAAGAACAGAAAAAATGGGTCACAAATATGTTGGGTTATGACTTTGACATCATGTACAGAAAAGGGAAGAAAATTTTTGTTGCAAATGCACTCTCAAGAAAGGATGAGGATGTGGAAGAATTGTTTTCTGCTATTTATGTTGTCCAACTAGATTGGATAAATGAAGCAAGGGATGAATGGAAGAAGGACAAAGAAGTGTGGCCACTCATTCAAAAGTTGCAAAATATCCTAATTCAAATAATATTGCCAGAACTTGAAGAGGAAGGAAAAATCATATTGGAACCTAGAGCAGTCAGAGAAACAGGAACCCAATAGCTATGAAATCAATCAATTTCAGAGTATGTCATCAAGTGGAAGAACTTACCCGTTGAAGATTCCACATGGGAGGAAAAAGAATTTTATACAGAAGCATCAAGAACTACTCAAGCGTTGAGGAAAACACTTTTGAAGGAGAGGGGCATGTTAGGCCCCTATACTACTAGTGTAGCCCCTTATTGTTATTAGTACACCCCCCTTATTATATTGTTTTACCCATGTAGTGCCCATATTGTTATTATTGTGCCCCATAGAATCCCACTATTGTTATCATTGTGCCCTTACATTATTATTGTTATGTCCGCTCTAATTATATTATGACCCCTTAGACTCCTATATATAGAAAGGAGGTATTTTCATTTGCATCATCCAAGAATTGTTCATTTGGGTAATGTAAAGGAGGTTTCCCCCTTGAAGAGGCTAAATTCTAAGGCGTTGATCTATCTTTTCTATCTTTTTGTGAGCTGGTTTCATAACAAATGGGTTATAATTTGAAAGTCTGAAACTTTGTAGAAATCAATTATAGCAAAAATTCCACGATGACCTATTTGAGATGGAATTTGGGAACTTGCAAAAACCCTAACTTCCTTGGATCATATCGGCAAAAATATAGTGAGATGAGATCGGAAATTTGAACCTGAGGTTCAACATAGTTTCATCTCAAATGGTTTTTTTTTTAGCTTCTGAAACATTGTAGAACAAAATTTATAGCAAAAATTCCATGATCATTTGTTTGGAGCAATGAAACCCTAGAATCTAAATCTCTGATACCAAATGTTATGAAACCAACTCAAAATAAGATAGAAAAGAGAGATAAATGCCTTAGGATTCAGCCTCTTCGAGGGGGCAACCTACCTTACATTACAGAAATGGACAGTTCTTGGATGATACAAATGAAAAGACCTCCTTTCTATATATAGGAGTCTAAGGGGTCATAATATAATCAGAGCCAACATAACAATAATAATGTAAGGGAACAACAATAAAAATAGTGGACTTCTATGGGGCACAATAATAACAATATGGGTAATGCGTGGACACACCAATATAAATCGGGTTTTACTACTAACAATAAGGGTTTAGAATAGTAGTATAGGGACCTAAGATGATCTCTCTAATTTCTAACACATTCACCAAGAAAATAGGAAACTAGACTTTTCACCTATATAACTATCATACCCCTTGTGAAAATGATTCAAGATATAGAGTCACGGTCATCTCAGATTAAACATTAATTTAACATAAAATCAAACAAAAAAGGAGAACTAAATATATGAGTGATTATAATGTAAGTTGTTTTGCATTCATGTAACTTATGGTGCAAGAAACAAAGACTACAACATCAATAAGGTTAATTGGGTTCCAAGTCTACATTTGCATCATCCTATAACAAGATAGAAGTTGCAATTCCAAATGGAATTAATGGAGGTAGGGATTTGAGAAAATTATCCAGCAATAGAGGGTTGTCTAGTGCAACCCAAAGAAAGTATGGTGATTAACGGAGAAGTTTAACTATTTAAGGATTCGGAGCATTGAGAAACCTCTCACACATTCAATTTATAAATATCAGTATAATTTCAATTATTTTTTCCTAGATTTTAAACAAAAAATATCGAAAATAATATTATAAGTTAAACGGAAAACTTATAACCTTTAGATTACATTGGTGAATTTCTTTTTGTTGATATACAATTCATTGGTGGGAAAAACGACCACAACCAATGATACTTTACCACATTAATATAGACACCTGGATGATCATTGGCTTTGACCTAGATACTCATTTTAATAATCTACTTACTTATAGAGTTTAGATAGTGATCAGAATTTTTCATGGTCTAAAATGGGTTTTAAATGTATAAATGGATTCAATTCTCTTAAAAACCCATGAATTAGGATTTTGGAGATTAGACAACCCAAATTTATGACTCCAAGAAATATATGTAAGATTTTAATAAAAATTCACAGGAAAATGGCCAAAATCTTGAAGAGTATTTAAAAAAGGTAAGATAACATTTATTTATTTCAAATCTTTATTTATGTGCTGAAAATTTATTAAGACAAGTATTTCTAGATCACCACAAGTTTGATGACTTAGGAGGTTGCGACACTAGATACTGTGAAAAATATTTTGAAATTCACATCTAATTTGGGTATATGTAGGGCACTTGAGGACAACGAGTTTTGCATCATCAACCCCTTTATTTTTACAACTATGTCATCTTCTTGTATTCCATAGTATTTTGGAATTGTTTAAAGCACATATTCATTGCCTAACTCATGGGAGTCGATTCCTATTTTAAAAATGCTTATTTTCTAATTTGTGCAAGTGAACATAGAGATAATTTTGATGTTCTAAATTAAGGTTGAACACTTTCTTGTAGTATATTCACTTATTTTATCTTATAATTCTTTAGCACACCACATATTCTCTTTAAATTTAGATGTAATGATATTTTTTATATTATTGGTATAGGGATAGTTATCTAAGATTGTAGGAGAAATATAGAAATTTCATGTTCATGGAATTTAGGCATTGGTTCCAACAATTAAGCTAATGATCATGCCTCATTTTGGGCATTTATTTGACATCTTCCTAAAAAAATGGAAATCATTTGTGACTTCGAAAACACCAATTTTTACTTATGCCTACATACTAATCCCACCAATCCAACTCTGATTTATATTTTCATTCACATTCGTTATTTGCTCCCACTCTTTCGTAACTTAGATTTCTTGGACACTCCAAGGATCAAAAAATCTATAGTGGATCTTCAAGCAAATAAGGTATTGTTAAAAAAATGGAGGTTTGGATTATCAATGGACAATGATTATTTATCCAAATTTTGTGACAACAATTTGAATTAATTCACTTCACCATCTCATTAAACATGTGCCATTCAATAAATTTTTCAGAGCCTGTATAAGACCTATCCTCCATCAACCTTGGTTCCTTTATTACTTCATGTTGCATTGTAATAAACTACTCATATGCTGCTCCATAGAATAGGGTGTGATCTTGCACATTGTAATGGACATGGTTTTCCAACCAATTAATCATTCCCCTGTGTGGTTCTCATTTACTGTGACATAGGAATTTATGCAAACTGAAATATATTTCTTGAGTTCTTTGAATTACTAACATTCACCTCGATTTCCACCCTTTCATGCCCACTTTCCTATGACCTCTAAATTTCCTCTTTCTCTTTGTCAATGGAATTGGATCCTTATACGCAATGTTGTGATGGTTGTATGAAACCTCCTTGCAATCAACTATAACATTGTTTAGTCAAAGAAGAAAAGTGTGGACATTCATTCCTCCTCCCAATCCATGCATATTTTCTTTGTCAACTCCAAAGCTTGATAGGATACAATGATGGACATTCATATTCAACCTGGGGACTTTATCCAACAAATCCAGGATGTGATTGATGTTATCTATAGCCTTATCTTGGATATTAGTATCAAGTGATAATAAGCCTTTATGTGATATCACTCCTTTGGAAATTCAAACTATTTTCCTCAAAATGAAGTGAATGTTCTCCTCCAATACCTCAACATGGCTACTATAGAAATATTTTATGCTCAATTTGAATTCATTGGTTCTCCTCCCTCTACACGAATTTTGTAAATGTTTGACTTTTGCAATTTTTTTAGGAGTATACCTATGACTTTGTAGTAAAATATATATTGTTGAATTTCAAAATATATTACTCCCAAAAAGGTTATCTATGGTGTCTTGAATCCTATTATCTAGGTATGAACCTTGTTGTGTCCAACTTGATGGAATTTTGTTTAAATTAAGATAAAAACTATTAGTTTCATATATATTTATATATCTATATATAATATTATATATAATATATTATATATATATATATATATATATATATATATATTCCCTAGTGATTTAGATAAGACTCTGCACCTTCATGTCATCCCCCGTTGAGCCACATGTGGTTTTGGGTTAGATTTTGAAGCAATTTTGGGAATCCTCTTATTATCCATGTTTTTTATATTGTTATTGTGTGTTGAGTAACTAATCAGTTTATCCACTCAATGGGACTAAGGTTGGATTCTATGACAAGGATAGGATAGGGTCTATTGCCTTTAATTTTGAGATCATAAGTTATGAATTCTTTTGGATCTACTCTATATTTTTCAAGATTTTATAAATATATTGTGTCCCCAAAATAAAAATCTATATAACATAATACGGATGACAAGAGTATTAAAGATGATATTTTATTTTTATCTCTACCAAAGGTCAAGTAATATAGATTTCTTTTTCAAATCCATAATAATATTTCCATCCTCCATTTATCCTTTTCTCATCACTATGATTCCTAGAGATTTGTATGAAGAATCTTCCTCTTGGTTATTATTTTCTATATGAAAGTTTCATAGGTGATATTATTTATCCAAATTACCATAGCATTTATTTCACCATTTTTCACAGTCATACCCATACTATGATTGAAGCATTTGAGGATTCTCAAATTCTTATCAATGTCACGGGGAATCTTTACCATAAGAATAATATCATCATCATAGACAAGAAGAAGGTTGATGATTACACTAGAAAGAGTTTAGCCAATATGATCAACATCTTCCAATCAGTCTTCTAACTTAGTAATGTACCTGCTAAATAGGGTCGAGGATATGGGACCACCATATTTGACTCCTATATTACAATTATTTTCATTGGAATAGCTCTTAGTGTCCTTGAACTTGGCATTAACACTCTCATATAGATTCATTGCAGTATCTTTGAGCTCAAAATGTTTTAGTTTTTATAACCTATTCCAAAGATTAGTTCTCAACATAGTGTGAAAACATTTCCTGAAATCAATGAAAAAATAAATGAGATTGGTTTTATTATTGAATGTCCTATACAATGATTATGAGCATAGAGACCTGGTCCACAGTTGAATGATAGTATTTAAATCTAACTTGGCCTTCAGATATTTTTCCATGTATTTTGAGCCATATGCTAATGTTCTTTTCCAAAATACTTCCATATAGGTTGGCTAACATGGGAATAATCATAACAATTGTATAATTAAAGGGATCACTTTTATCTCTAATTTCAAATATAATGAAAACGAGGATTTAAGTACAAGGTTGCTTGAGGGAGACAATGTTTAGCTACTATATTGAAGAGCTTGTGTATGTGAGGAATGAGGAAAGGTTCTTCAATTCATAATATCTCAACTTGGTAGCACTTGATGTCTATAGCTTTCCATTTTGAAATTTGTTTAACCCTAAATTTTATGTCTTCTATGGAAAACATTTAATCATGTATAGAAACATTTGCAATATTGTCCACAACAATATTGGATTCATGAAGATTTTTTCAATACAATTAGAATAATATTTTTTTTTTTTTTACAAGTAAAAAATTTAACTCCATAATCTCTTATGATCTTACTTTTATAGGTGCCAAATTTTCTCTTACTTTCTTTTTAGGTAGCCCTATTTTTTTAATTCAAATAAGGCTTTGTAATTTTTTTATTTTAAGTACTCATGAAAAACACTCCTATTGTATTTTCTAGCATTTTTACTCTTTTCATTTTACATAACACCTCAATAATGTTTTTTTAATGTTAATACACTTAAAGAGGATTAACAAGTTCTTAATATTATGAATTTGTTAATAGAAGTACTTAGGGTTATAAAATTAAGATAAATGTTTTTAATATTATCGTTATGCAACAGGAGATTTAACACATTGTTTAAGTACTTTAAAAAGTGATTAGTTTTATAATTCATCACTTTATAAATTGTATTAGAAAATAAATTATTAAAAATATATTACCTTTTTAATTTATTTACTTATTTTTCCATTGGATGGGTCAACAGAGACATGCCGTCAAACCATCATGGTTGCATCCACTTTCTTCTGAGCTTATGATTTTTGATTAAGTGGATTCGTGCAAATAATAACATGACATATCCACACTTTCACTTGGATTATCCTAGTACAAGATACTCTTCGTATCAGTTCCCACTATCATTCGATCGCATGCAATGGATAAGGGGATGCTCTGTGTGGGTTTGGATTTTCATTAAAAAAATTGAGGAAGGAATGTTTCAAATGATTTATTTGAGTTCATACAATCTAAATGACAATGAGGGTGTATTATCTTAGAGAAGTTGATTGCACAGTATCAAAAGTCCCCTCTATTCCAAAATTGTGCACTCCTTTCTATCTTCTAATGATGGTGTATCTCCTTGCATAAAATGGACTTTGAAATCCCTAGATATGAAATATTGGAATATAGTTGATTTGTATTGGAATTTGAGAATAGTTGTGAGAAGGCTAATTATGTATTACAATAAGTCAATAAGGAAATATTTTTACAATTATATGAACTAGAATTCCAAATTAATTCCAAACAGTTAGGTTCCTGGCAACAAAATCCAGTCCATCGTATTTTTACACCGTAAGGCGTTCTCTTTGAAATCAACTCCCCTATCTTTCACTCTTCATTGTTCTACACCGTAAGATCAAGTGTTAGACGATTGGAGAAAGGTGTACCATCGGATTGATACAGTCTCATATAATAACCGCTGATGTTAACCAAATTGATAGTGCAAAAGTTAACCTAATGAAATAGGTTGCCGATATGAGCAGCACAAGTCAGGCGGAGAGATGAGGGGCTGACGCCGAGCAATGGAACACAGCCCAAATCTGATAAAATGGCTTCAGGTCAAATAGCTTAGGAGACGCCTCGGCTTGGCTCGCGAAGCCAAAAATATCAAGAAACACCGCTTGATTTCACGAACATTAACTAGGAACTCATACGCTTTGTTCTGCCCCTAGAAGTACTTGCCTTTGCTCTTGGAACAATTGGAAAGGGTTTTTACATTTAGCAAGGGTTTCTTTCTTCTGGCAGAAGAGAAAAAATTGACTCATACATTGAATGGCCTCTCTCCTTATATTAACTCGTGAGCGACACCAAATTTAGAACAACGTCAACAGGAATTCCTTAATGAAAAAATCTAAAAAGGTATGAGCTAGGACTTCATACAATATGCTCCCTGATTACCCTTATGCATTGGACGTTATGGAGAATTTTGCTGGAGAATTTTTTTATAGAAGGTTAACTCAGGATGTTCAACTTATTCCAACCAAGAAGTAACAACATAGTAACAAAATTACATAAACAAGAAATAAACCAAAGCCGCAACCTCCAAATTCTGGTCCCCTCTCAGATGTACCAAGCCAGCAGAAACTGAAGGTTGAAAAATGCAAACACTCAATGTCATTTAAGGAAAATAAGAAGCTTAGTCAGGACCTTGAACAATTACGAGATGAAATGATGAGATGGCGGTACCCATAATTACATTCTTAAGGAAGCACATTGGTCTAAGTGAGAATGAGGAGGAAATAGAAGTTGATATTGATGCTTTTGATGATGATTATTTATGGGAGCTACAAAACCTTGTTTTCAATTGCCTCAAAGAGATAGGTGAAGGCACCATAAATGCCCAGGCTTTAGCAAGGCTTCCTAATCCTGGGGTATGCTGTCCTAGTGTTATGATTGTCTTATGCTTTAAATGTAGTCAAGAATGGCCATATCGTCATTTGGTTCTTCTCAATGTTCACCAATATTTGTTTTTTTTGTCCTTACAAGAGCCACTGAAATTTTCTATAGAACCCTGTGAATGCTAGGTTTGTATCACAGTAAAGGTAGTTCAACAAAGTCTACTCTTTATTCTTGCAAGAATTTCAAGTTTCTATTTATTCTTTTTAGATGGAATTTCTGCATTTCGTTACTGTTGTTCATGTAAGTATATGTACATGTGTAGGTTGTGACCCTGGTGATGAATCTGTTGATGTTTGTGGGGATGAGGTGCCTGTAACAAAATTCCCTAGTGTTGATATTGAGAAGGAGACGACAACAGTTAGCATCCAATGTAGCAGCTCAAGTAGCTCAAGCAGTGATTATGGATCTTTCTCTAGTGGTATTGTCTTTGGACAAGAATTGAGCCTTTTGATGCTTCTCAAGTGGCATTATGTATTAGAATTCACTCATTTACTTTGGTCATTCCTTTTTATCACGTTCTATTCTAATTTATAATTGTCTTATATTTTGAATGTGGTCAAGAATGGCCATATTGTCATTTGGTTCTTTTTAATATTCACCAATATTTGTCTTGTTTGTCCTTACGAGAGCCACAGACGTTTTCTATAGCAGCCTGTGAATGCTAGGGTTGTATCACAATTGGAGATTCAACCCAAAAACGTAGTCGAACAAGGTTTACTCTTTATTCTAGCTAGAATTTCAAGTTTCTATTTATTCTTTTTAGATGGAATTTCTGCATTTTTTTACTATTGTTCATGTTAAGAATATGTACATGTGTAGGTTGTGACCGTGGTGATGAATCTGTTGATTTTTTTTGGGATGAGATGTGTGCAACAAACTTCCCTAGTGTTGATATTAAGAAAGATAGGACAACAGTTAGCATCAAATGTAGTAGCTCAAGTAGCTCAAGTAGGGATTCTGGATATTCCTCTAGTGGTATTGTCTTTTGACAGGAATTGAGCCATTTGATGTTTCTCAAGTGGTATTATGTATTAGAGTTCATTCATTAGCTTTGGTCATTCTTTTTTATCAGATTCTAATTCTCGAAGTTCCTCAAGTAGTAAGTCAGATGCAGATGAAGCATATTCTACACTTTCACCACTTAAGGTACGAATTCAAATAATAAATTGGAAATAATAGCATGCACGTTGAATTTCAGAGTTTTAGTAGAATTAGCTTCAGTTATTTTTTCGTCGTGTGTTAGGTGTGAATATTGATTTGACATTAAAAATTACATTAAGCCATAATCAGATGAAAATGTTTTAATTCTGTTTATTCCTTTTAGATGGAATTTCTGCACTTTGTTATTGTTGTTCATGTTAAGCATATGCACATGTGTAGGTTGTGACCCTGGTGATGAATTTTTTGATGTTGGTGGGGATGTGATGCCTGCAAAAAACTTCCCTAGTGTTGATATTGATAAAGATATGGCAACAATTAGCATCAAATGTATTAGCTCAAGTAGCTCAAGCAGTGATTCTGGATCTTCCTCTAGTGGTACGGTCTTTGGACAGGAATTGAGAATTTTGATGTTTCTCAAGTTGTATTCTGTATTAGAGTTCATTCATTTACTTTGGTCAATTTTTTTTATCAGATTATAATTCCCTAAGGGTAGTGAGACAAATGGAGATGAAGCACATTCTATAGATGCACCACTTAAGGTACAAATTCAAATAATAAATTGGAATTAATAGTATGCACGATTGAATTTCTGAGTTTTACCAGAACTAGCTTCAGTTATTTTTTTTGTTATGTGTCAGGTGCGAAGATTGATTTGACATTAAAAATTACATATTTTTAAGCTATAATCAAATGAAAAGGTCTTATTTACATATTTTAAGCTATAATCAGATGAAAAAAATCATATTCAAATCCAGAAGTGGTAGTGTATGTATACCATTAGAGACTTTAGTTTTGTACAACAATTTGGTGTCAAGCAAGTATTATACAACAATTTCTTGATGCCTGGCTTGAGGGTGATCTTAAAATTGAATTATTATTATTAATGTTAAGAAATGAAATATGACTACATTCAAGGTTAAAAATAGAGCACTAAATAAGTCAGAAAACTGTCATTTTAATATTTAATGAGTTGAGAAATATTTTGACCTGTTACAAATAATTTGCATAGAGGGCAGGGACAAGCTTGTAAATCTTGATCCATTCAACCAACTACTTGCATATAGGGCAGGGACAAGCCAATAAAGTTTGTTCCTTTCAATGAAACACTTGCTAGGACACTACAGAGGCAAGCCCTTTCGGTCACATGAATTTTCATTCATTGACTTGGGCAGAAGAAAGCATGAAAATAAGTTTGGAGTTAACCTCATTCAAAATAACAGCCGATAAATTTCCATGGAATCATGGCCAATCAATCATAACTAGAAGTTTAGACAAATAGGGCAAGATGTAATAAGAATCCTAGCACCATGGAAAAGTGTCTGTGAAAAATTGGGATCCAATACCCTCGACATGCCTCCTCTTGCCTCCTCTTCGCTGATAGTCTCTTCTATCATGAACTAATCTAAAATATAGTACTAAGCTTATATTTAAAAACTGATATATATCAGAATTAATTGTCTAACAACAAAGTGAAAATCTGTGGGACTCAGATTTCAAGATTCATTCGCCAGCAGCAGTAGCACTCAAGTAGTAGCCTGTAACTGGTGTAGCTGTCTTTGGAATAATGGAAAATCAAACATAACTGGAAGTGTAGACTAATAGGACTGAATTAGATTTGAAACTTCAGGAAGGTGTAATAGAAATCCTAACAACATGGAAAGGCGGCTAAGCAAAAGTTGGGATCAAGTGTCCTCGAAGTGCCTCTTCTTAGTTGATAGTCTCTCCAATAAAGAACCAATCTAAAATATAGTACTGAGCATCTTGAAAACCCTCTTGGCCCTACATTGAAGAGAAATATAAATCAAAACCAATGGTCTAACAACAAACTTAGAATTTCGGGAGCTCTATTTCCTGAAGTTCCTTAGGCAGTGAGTGAGATGCAAATGAAGAAAATTCTACAGATGCACCACTTATGGTATGAATTCAGATAATAAATTGGAATTGATAGTATGCACAATTGAATTTCTGAGTTTTAGAAGAACTAGCTTCAGTTATTTGTTTGTTACGTGTCGGGTGTGAAGATTGATTTGACATTAAAAATTATATATTTTTAAGCTATAATCAGATGAAAAAGTTCATATCCAAATCCAGAAGTGATGGAGTATGTATATCATTGGAGACTTTAGTCTCGTACAGTAATTTGGTGTCAGGCCGGTCTCATACAACAATTGCTTGATGTCTGTCATGAGGGTGATCCTAAAATTGAATTATTATTATTAATGCTCAGAAATGAAATATGACTACATTCAAGGTTAAAAACAGTTGGCTAAATAAATAAAAAAACTATCATTTTAATATTTTACGACTTGAGATATATTGTGACCTATTACAAATAATTTGCATAGAGGGTAGGGACAAGCTTGTAGAGCTTGCTCCATTCAACCAAATACTTTCATAGAGGGTAGGGACAAGCTAATAAATTTTGTTCCATTCAACCAAACACTTGATAGGAAACTATAGAGGCAAGTCCTTTTTTCACAAGAATTTTTTTTCACCTACTTGGGCAGAAGAAAACATGAAAATAAGTTTGGAGTTAACCTCATTCAAAATAAAAACCCATAAATTTCCATGGAATTATGTCCAATCAAGAATAACTGAAATTGTAGTCAAATAGGGAAAGATGAAATAGAAATCCTAGCACCATGGAAAAGCGCCTGTGAAAAATTGGGATCCAGTACCCTGGATGTGCTTCCTCCTTCCTCCTCTTCGCTAACAATCTCTACTATAATGAAGCAATCTAAAATATAGTACTGAGCTTATATTTAAAAACTGATATAGATCAGAATTAATGGTCTAATAACAAAGTGAAAATTTGTGGGACTCAGATTTCGAGTTCCATTGGCGAGTAGAAGTGACAGTCTAGCGGTAGCTTGTAACTCGGGAAACTGTCTTTGGAATAATGACAAACCAAACATAACTGAAAATGTATACTATCAGGAATGAATTAGATTTGAAACATCAGGAAGATGCAATAGAAATCCTACCAACATGGAAAGGCACCTAAGAAAAATTGGGATGAAGTGTCCTAGAAGTTCCTCTTCTTCGTTGATAGTCTCTGCCATAATAAACAAATCTAAAATATAGTACTGAGCCTCTTTAAAACCCTCTTAGCCCTACATTGAGCAGAGATATAAATCAAAACTGATGGTCTAACAACAAAGTTAGAATTTGGCTGACTCTAATTCTCGAAGTTCCTCATGCAGTGAGTCAGATGCAAATGAAGCACATTCTACACATGCACCACTTAAGCTACAAATTCAAATAATAAATTGGAATTAATAGTATGTACGATTGAATTTTTTATTTTTAGCAGAACTAGCTTCAATTATTTTTTTGTTATGGGTCAGGTGTCAAGATTGATTTGACATTAAAAATTATATATTTTTAAGCTATAATCAGATGAAAAAGTTCATATTCAAATCCAGAAGTGGTAAACTATGTATATTACTGGAGACTTTAGTCTTGTAAAACAATTTGGTGTGAGGTTGGTCTCATACATGAATTGCTTGATGTCTCGTGTGAGAGTGATCTTGAAATTGAATTATTATTATTAATGCTGAGAAATGAAATATGACTACATTCAAGGTTAGAAACAGAGCACTAAATAAATCAGAAAACTCTCATTTTAATATTTTATGAGTTGAGATATATTGTCACTTGTTACAAATAATTTGCATAGAGGGCAGTGACAAGCTTGTAAAGCTTGCTCCATTCAACCAAGCACTTGCTAGGACACTACAGAGGAAAATCCTTTTGGTCACATGAATTTTCTTTAACTGGCTTGGGCAGAAGAAAGCATGAAAATAAGTTTTGAGTTAACCTCATTTGAAATAATAGCCCATACATTTCCATGGAATTATGGCCAATCAAGCATAAATGAAAGTGTAGACATAGGGCAAGATGCAATAGAAATCCTAGCACCATGGAAATGTGCCCGTGAAAAATTGGGATCCAGTACCTTGGATGTGCCTCCTCTTGCCTCCTCTTCACTCACAGTCTCTACTATAATGAACCAATTTCGACAGGAATTGAGCCTTTCTATGTTTCTCAAGTGGTATTCTGTATTATAGTTCATTCATTTACTTTGGTCATTATTTTTTATCAGATTCTATTCTAATTTATGATTGTCTTATATTTTAAATGTAGTCAAGAATGGCCATATCGTCATTTGGTTCCTTTCATTATTCAGCAATATTTTGTTTATTTTTCATTACAATAGCCACTGACATTTTCTATAGCAGCCTATGAATGCTAGATTTGTATCAAAACTGGAGAGTCAGACCATAAACGTAGTCAAAAAAGGTTTACTCTTTATTGTAGCTAGAATTTCAAGTTTCTATTTATTATTTTTAGATGGAATTTCCGCATTTCATTACTACTGTTCATGTTAGGCATATGTACATGTGTACGTTATGACCCTGGTGATGAATCTGTTGATATTGGTGGGAATGAGATGCCTGCAACGAACTTCCCTAGTGTTGTTATTGAGAAATATATGGCAACAGTTAGCTCCAAATGTAGTACATCAAGTAACTGAAGTAGTGATTCTGGATCTTCCTCTAGTGGTATTGTCTTTGGACATGAATTGAGCCTTTTGATGTTTCTCAAGTGGTATTCTATGTTAGAGTTAATTCATTTACTTTGGTCATTCTTTTTTATCAAATTCTAATTCCTGAAGTTCCTCAGGCAATGAGTCCAATGTAGATGAAGCACATTCTACAGAGGCACCACTTAAGGTATGAATTCAAATAATAAATTGGAATTAATAGTATAAATGATTGAATTTATGAGCTTTAGCATAACTAGCTTGAGTTAATTTTTTGTTATGTGTCGTGTGTGAGGATTGATTTGACATTAAAAATTACATATTTTTAAGCTATAATCAAATGAAAAAAAAAATAATTACATATTTTTAATCTATAATCAAATGAAAAAGTTCACATTCAAATCCAGAAGTGGTAGAGTATGTATACCATTGAAGACTCTAGTTTTGTACAACAATTTGGTGTCACGCAAGTCTCATACAACAATTGCTTGATGTTTTGTGTGAGGGTGATGTTAAAATTGAATTATTATTATGAGTGATCAGAAATGAAATATGACTATATTCAAGGTTAAAAAGAGAGCAATAAATAAATCAGAAAACTGCAATTTTAATATTTTATGAGTTGAGATATATTGTGACCTGTTACAAATAATTTGCATAGAGGGTAGGGACAGGCTTGTAAATATTGCACCATTCAACCAAATACTTGCATAAAAGGCAGGGATAAGCCAATAAAGTTCATTCCATTCAACCAAACATTTTCTAGGACACTAGAAAGGCAAGTCATTTCACTCACAAGAATTTTCTTTCACCAAGTTTGGCAGAAGAAAGCATGAAGATAAATTTGGAGTTAACCTCATTCAAAATAATAGCCCATAAATTTCCATGGAATTATGGCCAATCAAGCATAATTGAAAGTGTATACAAATAGGGAAAGATGCAATAAAAATCCTAGCACCATGGAAAAGCACCTGTGAAAAATTGGGATCCAGTACCCTGGATCTGCTTCCTCTTGCCTCCTCTTTGCTGACAATCTCTACTATAATGAACAAATCTAAAATATATTACTGAGCTTATATTTAAAAACTGATATAGATCAGAATTAATGGTCTAACAACAAAGTGAAAATTTGTGGGACTTAGATTTCGAGTTCCATTCGCCAGCAGCAGTGACACTTTAGCGGTAGCTTGTAGCTGGGACATCTGTCTTTGGAATAATGGCCATTCAAAAATAACTAAAAGTGTAGACTAATAGGACTGAATTAGATTTGAAACTTCAGGAAGATGCAATAGAAATCCTACCAACATGGAAAGGCACCTAAGAAAAATTTTGATCAACTTTCCTCAAAGTGCCTCTTCTTCATTGATAGTCTCTACCATAATGAACCAATCTAAAATATAGAACTAAGTTCATCTTTAAAACCTTTATGGACCTACACTAAGCATAGATATAAATCAAAACTTATGGTATAACAAAAAAGTTAGAATTTGGGGCACTCTAATTCCTGAAGTTCCTCAGGCAATGATTCAGATGTAGATGAAGCACATTCTATAGATGCACCACTTAAGGTATAAATTCAAATAATAAATTGGAATTAATAGTATGCACTATTGAATTTCTGATTTTTAGCAGAACTAGATTCGATTATTTTTTTGTTATGCGTCGGTTGTCAAGATTGATTTGACATTAAAAATTATATATTTTTAATCTATAATGAGATGAAAAAGTTCATATTCAAATCCAAAAGTGGTAGAGTATGTATATCATTGGAGACTTTAGTCTCGTACAACAATTTGGTGTCAGGAAGGTATCATACAGCTATTGCTTGATGTCTGGCATGAGGGTGGTCCTAAAATTGAATTATTATTATTAATGTTGTGAAATGAAATATGACTACATTCAAGGTTAAAAACAGAGCACCGAAGGAATAAGAAAACTGCCATTTTAATATTTTATGGGTTAAGATATATTGTGACCTATTACAAAAAAATTGCACAGAGGCTAGGGACAAGCCAATGAAGTTTGTTCCATTCAACCAAATACTTGCTAGGACACTACAAAGGCAAGTCCTTTTGGTGACAAGAATTTCCTTTCACTGACTTGGACAAAAGAAAGCATGAAAATAAGTTTGGGGTTAACCTCATTCAAAATAATAGCCCATGAATGTCCATGGAATTATGGCCAATCTAGCATAACTGAAAGTGTAGAAAAATAGGGCAAGATGCAATAGAATTCCTAACACCATGGAAAAGAACCCATGAAAAATTGCGATCTAGTACCTTGGATGTGCCTCCTCTTGCCTCCTCTTCACTGACAGTCTCTGCTATAATGAACCAATCTAAAATATAGTACTGAGCTTATATTTAAAAACTGATATAGATCAGAATTAATGGTCTAACAACAAATTGAAAATTTGTGGGACTCAGATTTCGAGTTCCACTCACTACCAGTAGTGACACTCTAGCGGTAGCCTGTAACTCAAGTAGCTGTCATTAGAACAATGGCAAATAAAACATAACTAAAAGTGTAGACAAATAGGACTGAATTAGATTTGAAACTTAAGGAAGATGCAATAGAAATCCTACCACCATGGAAAGGCGTCTAAGAAAAATTGGGATCAAGTGTCCTGGAAGTGCCTCTTATTCACTGATAGTCTCTCCCATAATGAACCAATCTTAAATATAGTACGAAGTCCATATTTAAAACCCTCCTTGTTGTTTACTGAGCAGAGATATAAATCAAAACTGATGGTCTAACAACATAGTTAGAATTTGAGGGACTCAGCTTTTGAGTTCCATTCGCCAGCAGCAATGACACTCTTAACTGGGGAAGTTGTCCTTAGACACTGTAGCTTAGAGGTGGTAGTGATTATATAGAGTGAGCTACAACTGGATTGTTGTGCTTGGGCACCTGCTGTCTACCATGTTCTTCTTATTAACTCTAAGAAGAATCGGATGCCACACCTTGTTCATCAAATGAGGAAGTTTCATGAAACTTGGCTCTCCTACGGCGCCTGTTCGAGTATACTAGAAAGAAAAGTACAACTCCAGTAATGGTTGCAATACTCAGATATAGGCCAATGGTTTCCACCTGAGCCCTTGTGAATCCCAAATCCCCACCATGATCAACATCAGTTTTGTTTACATATGAGTTCACCATTGGATTTGATAAGGCTAAAAGTGGCGGATCCACTCCAATAACCAGGCTCTAGTTAATTGTAGAATGTTAAAAGGCATGCCTCCATTCCAACAACCAGGATTTAGTTAATAAAAGCATTGATAACAATCGAATAACTTTGTGTGTCATTCGGCTACAAGAAACACAGTGAGAAGCTTGCCATTGCTTTTGGTTATCAACATATGCATAAATTAGCTATCCAGATTACCAAGAACCTTCGTGTATGTGGGCGTTGCCACAATGCCACAAATCTCATTCCGATGATCACCACGAAGGGAATTGTTGTGAGAGATGCAAATTGTTTCCATTGTTTCTCTAATCTTGAACAATTAACAGATGAGATGTTTGTACCCATAATTACATTCTTAAGGAAGCACACTGGTCTATGTCAGAATGAGGACGAAATAAAAGTTGATATTGATTCTTTTGATGATGATTCTTTATGGGATCTATAGAACCTTGCTTAAAATTTCCTCAAAGAGATAGGCAAACACACCAAAAATGCGTAGGCTCCCACAACGCTTCCTAGTCCCGAGGTATGTTGTCCTAGAGTTATGAATGTCTCATATTTTAAATGTAGTTGATAATGGCCATATCGTCATTTGGTTCTTTTCAATATTCACTCATATTTTGTGTGTTTGTCCTTACGAGAGCCACTAACAATTTCTATAGTAGCCTATGAATGCTAGGGTTGGATCACAATTGGAGAGTCAGCCCACAAAAGTAGTCAAACATGGTTTTCTCTTTATTCTAGTCATAATTTCAAGTTTGTATTTATTCTTTTAGATGGAATTTCTGCATTTCGTTATTATTTTTCATGTTAAGCATTTGTACATGTGTAGGTGGTGACCCTGGTGATGAATATGTTGATGTTGGTGGGGATGAGATGTCTGCAACAAACATCCCTAGTTTTTATATTGAGAAAGATACGGAAGCAGTTATCATCAAATGTAGTAGCTCAGGTAGCTCAGGGAATGATTCTCGATCTTCCTATAGTGTTATTGTCCTGTAATATGAAAATTCTTATTAGGGTTTGTTTTTGGTTCCGTTTATTTACTTTTTTTTATCTCTAGCTAATGCTAGAGGCATTTTGAGACTGATTCACCAACCATTGTGCTTATCTATTTTACATATATAAAATTAGTCGTATATTATGGTATTCAAGATAGTGATGTTGTAAATTGTGTGAAAGTTATTTGTAATGTAATATTTATAGTTGATCTAATTTATCTTGTGATAATTCATTTGTGTTAGCTACTTTTTCATATTCAATATGTCACAGCAATGACTTTAATATTGAATTGAAATAGAATTTTATAACCTTTGGGAGCCTTCTATTTTCTACTACTATTGCATTTAATTGTATTAGTCGACATATTTAAAACTTTTGTTATGAATTTAAGATGAGCATTGTAGTGTCAATTTCTAAATATGTACTATTATTATAATCCTAGCTTATTATGTGCTTTTTATCCCCATTCAGGTTGATTCTTAGCAATTGGACGTGAGCCTTTTTTAAGTATGATTCTCAAGTCCTTGACCTTGGAACCCATTCTTTAGTCATACAAAATTGTATGCTTATGTGATTAACACTTAATCGTCTCTGCACTTATAGTAACTCGTGAGCAACACCAACCTCAGAAGAGCCTCAACAGGAATCCCATCATGAAAAAGTCCAAAAATATATTATCTAGGACATCATACATTATGCTCCCTGATTACCCTTATGCATTGGAGGTTGCAGGGGATTCAAATGGAAATAGGCATAATGTTCAATATGTAAAATATGAATTCTTTGGAGCTTCCTCCGGGGTTGATCCTGAGACTGCCTTGGAGGATTCCTATTCCCTCAAGAGAAAGTCTATAAATCTTAATTCTGCAGGCCTGAAAATGGATTCTCTTGGAGTTCCCACTTATGTTATTGCAGTTTCACATATGTGAAGGAGTGAAAAATTGGAGCTGAGAATGAAACATAAGTTGGAATTGGACCAGGTGAGATCCGTTGCACACAGAGTTGAAGAAATACAACTTACTTCATCTCGCATTGTTCCAACTGTTGGTGATGGACATATTTCAAGGTTGGTGAATAGTTGCCTAGGTGGTAATCCTGGAAAATCAGTCATTGGATCGGGTGTAGTTAAGGCTTCAGTATTACGTCAAAAATATAATGGTTTTTGCACACAATCATCATTTTTGAGAGATGGAATTAATGGTGTCTTACATTCTCTTGGTAAACAAAAGTGAACTCCTAAAGTGAATCAACTCTACCTCAATTCTGAGTATGTTTATGGTAATTATAAGAGGGCACAAAAGTATAAAGTTGGTGCTATAGGTATAAAGTGTGGACTTCTTAAAAGATTTGAATCAAAAGACGTGAAGAGGATGAAACAAAATTAATGTGTTGACACTCCAAAGAAGCTCATGACACATAAATTTTCCTGGGTATTCAATGAGCCTGTTGATCCAGTTAAATTAAACATCCCTGACTATTTTTAGATTCTCACTCAACCCATGGATTTGGGAACTACACAAAGTAAGTTGGGTAAGGATCTCTATTCCACCCCAATGGAATTTGGGGAAGATGTAAGATTGACCTTTTCCAATGCAATGAAATATAATCCTCCTGGTAATGATGTTCATTATATGGCAGCTAATATGAGTTAATTCTCTGAGGGAAGATGAAAAATTATTGAGCAAAAGTTGACTAGGGAAGAAGTTTATAGAACATTAACTCAGGATTTTGAGCTTATTCCAATGAAGAAGCAATAGTGTAGTAGAAAATTTATAGAAACAAGAAACAAACCAAAGGTGAAAACTCCAAATTCTGCTCTTCTCTCAGATGTACCGGTGAGCATAAACCGAAGGTTGAAAAATCCAAGCACCCAATGTCATTTAATGAAAAAAAATCTTAAATTGTAAATAATTTACAAATGATCTTGGACATTGTAAATATATCATTTTGAAACATTGTAACACTGTATAAATTGCATCGATTTTACATGACACTTTAATTTACTAGTTCCTTTTCTACCGCCTTACGACGTTTTCTTTGCAACATCTGATGCAAATGCTAGTTAAGTTATTTTCAAAGGTATCAATTTTAGATTGTTCAATCCTTTTATTGGGTGTTTCTTTTTTTATTATAGTTTCTCTATATTATTATAGGAGAAGAGGCGTACGATTTTGTTTATTGTAATGTATATGTGGATGAGATTTACTTTTATTTTTTCTGGATTATGAGATGTTATTCTTGGACATGAGATTTGTTCAACGGTTTTTTTTTTTTAATATAGATTATTCTTATATGAGACTAGGCTTATAGGTTTTTATTGTAATTCATATGTAAATCAGCTTTGTTTCTATTTCTTTATGGACTATGAGATGTTATTTTAGGACATAGTACTTGCTCAATTTTGATGTTGCTATGAACATAGAAAGAATAGTTGCACAAAGGACTTGTTCCAATATTGAGAATCCTATTCCCAAGAGGTAGGTAAACAATATTGGAAATATTGTATAATATTCCCTCTTTATAATTAATACAATTTCTAACAAAACAATATATTCGTAATGGTTAAAAACATGTGTGCTTCTTTTCGAGAAGTTGCAAGTTTAAAATTAAAAATCCAAAAGAGCATAAAGTATGTATACTTTATTAGATTTAATTAGTCAAATCATGTAGGTCCCTTGCCTAACACATACTTAGGTCTCACACCAATTTGGTATCTAGCTTGATAGTGACCTTAAAGTTCATTATACACTTTATTGATTATATATATATATATATATATATATATATATGATATATTAATGTTGATAAGATTTATTATAGATAATTGAAATTTGTGATTATTGAGATGAAGGGCTCATTTGATAGCACATTATGATGTGTAACTATGTAGGTCCATCATCAAAGTTTGAAATTTTTACTCGTGTCTGCCCAAATAAGAAATTTAACAAATTTAAAAATAAAAGCAAATTAAATAACTATACAAAATATTTAAATAATTTTGGTTCATAAAAAAAATTGCACGTGAAGAAATTGCATCCCTGGGCTCATGTTAGATCCGTATTTATTAAATATTTTAAATTAAATACAGATTAAATAGCTTTACAAAATATTTAAATAATGTCAATTCATAAAAAATGATTGAACATTAAGAAATTGGATCCCTCTTGGCTCATGTTAGATCTGTATTTAAGATGGATCTACGCTAGCTATTTTTTAAAATTGAAGCCAATTTTAGGATGAATTTTTATTAGATTTAGATCCGTATTTAAGATTAAAAAATTTAAATTAAAAACAAATTAAATAGCTTTATAAAATATTTAAATAATCTCAATTCATAAAAAAAAATTGAACGTTAAGAAATTGGATCCCTCTTGGCTCATGTTAGATCTGTATTTAAGATGGATCTACGCTAGCTATTTTTTAAAATTGAAGCCAATTTAAGGATGAATTTTTATTAGATAATCTTGTAGTTTATAGATTCTGGTTAAAGATTCACCTTTCAAACAAAATTGTAATTTCTTTAAACACCTCAACCAATCATCCTATGAAATATATCAAAATATTATCAAACTAAAAATAAATGGCAAAGTTGAAAAAATTAAAAGTCAAATTTAATAATTATAGCCTAAGGCTTCTTATTTCAACTTAATGTGGATGAGGATCTAGTGATTTTTATTTTTAGTTTTTTAATTGACAATCTATGGTCGACATATGCTGTTACAATTCCAATTCTAATATGTTCATATTCTAATTAAATAGGGGAATTAATATATAAGCAGATTTTATGTAGCAAAATGGTCCATTTTACAATAAGATGTGTAATTCTTCTTTTTTCTCAAATGAAATTAGATTCATGGTAAGTGGCTCCCCTTCCACCCATTCAATAGAGATTTGAGATTGTTTTAATTCTAATGAATTCATATTCTAATTAGATGGAGAAATTAATATATAAGCAAATTTTATTTAGCAAAATGATCAATTTTGAAATAACATGTATAATTCTTTTTTTCTCAAATTAAAATGGACTTATAAGCCTTTTATAAATGGTTAATCAAGTAAATATGTGCATTAATAAGACATTTTTTATATTGCAATAAATTTTTTTGTTATATTTTATAAAATTTTCAATTATATCAAACTACATTAATATTTTTAATATAATTATATTAATAATAACTCCTATTATTTCCTATCTTGATTGACCAGAGACTTTTGCAAATTTCAGCTTTTTGAAGCTCAAGATTCATGGACATTATTTAATGTGATTTTACTACCACGCTATTCCGCAGAGAGATGATGTGCTGTGATGTAGCGTGAAACTTTCATTTTCTTGTTATTGAAGTTTTGACATAGACCTCCCACCTACTTATTTGCTGGAATGAAGTGATGGAAATATTGTTGACGTTATTAGTCTACAATTGCGTCGTCTCTTCGCAAGGCGACATTCCACACTCTTTTCAAACCGATCCTTCTCGTAAAGCGACATTCCACAATTCTTTCAAACTCTTCCTCTTTTGAATTTTCTGAGGACTATCCTACCCGGCGGCACTACTACCGCCATCGCCTTCTTCATAGAAACATTTCGAAGCATCAACTGCAGGATGAAAAAAAGTCGCCAACCAACCTTGTTTCGTAGATAAGTTTTTGAATTCCACTGTACTTATCCACCGCCATCGCCTCCTTTGTGGAAATGTTGCCGAGTGTCAAATGCAGGGTGAAGAAAAGTCTCCAACCCCTTGTTTCGTAGATAAATTTCTGAAATCCATCTTACCCGGTGGCACCACTTAGCCCATTGCCTCCTTCCTCGAAATGTCGAAAACTTGATTCTCTGCACTATAACCTCAGAATAACAGGCGGAGAATGTATCCACGGCACTCCAACCAGCTTATTTCACAGAGTACTGCCACGTCCCTCCACACATCCAATTCATGAATAACGAATATTCGTAAGCTTCGCTATCACATCCACTGGAAACAAAATGACAAATGACCATCCGCGTAAAAATCACCATTCCGATGAGGATCAAATGTTAAAAGTGGGTTATATTTCAATCTCAAGAGCTGTCAATTTAAGAAAGTATATATATTCGAGGCTTACTATTAAATTAAAAAAATAAAAATAAAAATCTATTTCACTTTTATCGCTGAGGACTGTATCGGAATAGAGTACGTTTTTGACCTTTTAAGCCACGAAACTTTTATCATGCTTTTTCACCTTTTAAGCGACGCAACTTTTTATCGTTGGTAGTTTTTCTCGGTAAACCAATATTTTATAAATTTTGAAAACAAATAAACAATATTGTTTGACATTGGAATATGTGTTTAACCTAGATTGTTTGAAATATATTTAATATCAATATCATAGGAGTTTATGCACTAAAATAACTTATTGCTTCTACCAAGAATGAGCTTTAGACACTGAGTTTGTTGTTGTGTTCCACTCCTTATAAATGTAACAGCATGGTACTTATTAAAACCACGTTTGAATTGGATTATTTCTTCAATGGTAGGCCATATGGTATGGTTGTGACATCTTTTAATTTCATTGAACTAATTTACTACAAGTATGGAATCTTTAAATATATCCAACTATGAACATCTTTTACTCGAGGAAAACAATAGAATATGTTTTAAAGCTAATAACTCTATCTAATTATTTGACCCCCTGCCAATGCCAACCTTATAAGTATGATGCCCATGCCAATCTTATAAGTATGATGTTCGTATAAGAAACTAATAATCCCTCCTCCACAATCACCATTTTCTAGGGTAACCCCATCAAATTAAGCCCAAGGAATTGATGGATTAATATTTTCAGTCAGAACAATACGTAGAGCATGGCAAAATCGCGAAGAAGAATGGAGTGAGAGGATTGATAGAATATGTGTAGCCACTTTGTCTAGGGAAGTGATTCGATCCTAGAAAATAACTTATTTCTAGTGATCCAAATACCCAACAAATAAGAGGTTGAAAATTCTTATGTTCTTTAATATTTACTTGTTCGCACCATAGTTTTTAGGCTTCAAAGAAAGAAACACCATGTCAAATTGTTTGAAAGCTAATTTGACTCCTACAACCTACCTATACACCCAACCTAAATTGGCGAGGCAGAAACAAATGAAGCACGTAATTGTTCACATTTTTACATAGAGTAAACCAACCAACGTCGTCCTTCTTCATATGTTTTAGATTGTTCCAATTAGGTATTTTATTTTCACAAAGGCATCACAGTAATGCCTTAGCTTTTGCAAGGCATTTAAGCTTCCAAATTATCTTACACCACCACACTTGAATGTCCAACTTTTGAGAAGAGATAATATGAATATATCCAAATTTGGAAGTGTAATCTTGGAAAGGGGAATGTATCTATAATAATGAATGCTCTATAGCTTCAAACCGCACATGCAAAGAATTCAAGGTTGAAATATAGTCTTTCCACTGAGCAACAAAGGCACTCAAAATATTCAACTAACCACTATCAACCCAACCTTGGGCCCAAATAATGGTGCACACATTGTCTTCCACCTAGTTAAGAATAGCCCTTCCTTTGTTATTTAGATAACTGACCAGCTCGCGAGGGAGACGAAAAGGCTCCCCACATCCAACACATAAATCCACCCTAATCCTTAAATTTTCATCGTTGCCTACCTTCGAGGCTAGCCCTTCATATATCACCCAAAAAAGAAGATAGCATCACTTTCTAAATGATCGATACATTGTACTTTTTCTTGTCTAGAGAACACACCCAATCTTCAATCGTGATAGGGAAAATATGCTTTCTGCATACAACAGTGTCCATTTAAGTTGTTTGTAGATAACAATCTACATCTAACTGTCACGGTTAGAGATTTTTTGCAAATAATGAAAAATTCTTAATGCCCCATCCTCCCATGCCTTAGGAACAATTTTTTTTTCCCATCTCACCCATAGAAGAACCGACTCTTCTTTTGAGCCCACTCATAGAAACAGAGAACATAGATTTGACATGGAATTCAAAATACCCTTCAAAATACTAATTTAATGACGACCAACTTTCCAACTCTAGAAAGCCATCTAAAGCTCCATACCTTTAACCTCTTTTTACAATTTCACAATTAACCATTAAAATTCATCTTTCTTATAATTATTTGGTTTTCAAAAAACATCCTAAATATTTTAAGTGAATATCAAATACTTCTTATTTTGTAACATTGAAATATTCTATTATGATCAATATTAAAATAGTTAAAATTCTATATAAAGTTGATATCAAAATCTATTAATTAACATAAATACTTAAATAAATGGAATATTTAAAAACTATGAGAATTATATGTTTTTTT
>APFE031658285.1:0-11556 GCA_000404065.3 Pinus taeda | reverse complement strand
AGGGCTCATGGAATACCTCCATTGCCAATGAGTGTGGAAAAGCTATAGAACTATTAGCAAAGACTGATGGACGCATCAGAGATTTCCGTACTCTCTATCTAGGATGGCATGGTCCAACCACTTGATCTGGGATCAAGATTTGTGAGGTCTGGGACCTCTGGACTGATTATATCAGTCGGGGGATGATGTCTTTGTGACTGACCCACTTCTGTTCTGAAATAAAGAAGCCAGCAAAGCAAGTTTCGGCGGGATGACTCACGATGTTGATTGCACTAATAGATGGAGTTCTCCCTAGTTGAGAGGGAGTGTTAAAATTGGACAACTAGGTCCAAACTCCATGTTCTGATGCTCAGATTAAGAGGCTAATATTTTTGTTGGATTCCTCTTTCTGAGAGGTGTAAAATCCATATAAAAATAGTCTTAATCCGATGAGCAAAACTTATATTTTGAATTTATTATTCTTAATAAATTATATGTGCAAGGTCAGCCAGTTTTGTCATGTAGGCTCACATGCCCAACAGATGTGTCACACACCCGCATTGATGTATATAAATACAGGAAAAGTTGGAGAGAATTTGATCACAACTCAACTCACATCTTCCTCTCTCATCTAAAAGAGTACGAGCTACCTGGAGGACGAATTTCAGCCACACGTGGGAAGGACGAAGAGGACAGACCGTACAGCTGAGCTGTAGTACGAATTTTCTGCTGCTAGGGTTTCGCAGAAAGTTTGACCAGCGTTGACTTTGGTCAACGCTTGGTCCAATCAAGCTGAAAACTTTTGGAAGGTTCGATTTTTGAAGGCCGTACTACCTGGCACAAAAATCGAGGTCAAAGGGTTGACCGTTTTGCTGCTGCGTTGACTTTTAGCTTGCTGCCCCTGCGTTGACTTTTCAGGACAGCGTTGACTTTTGCATAATTGACTTGGGTTGACTCATCTACTGGTTGGAGGGTTGTTGTGACACATCTGGGCTGGCTGACCAAAGGAGACTTTGTTGGTTGAAGCATCCTGTTGACCGCCGAAACGAACACACACATTTTTCCTGTTTCTGATTTGTCTTCTGTAAGATCTGCTTATATGTTCTATCTGCATTTTGCTTAACTACTTGTATGATTGCTGTGTGAAAAGTGAAATTGCTCTTAGCATAGAACATCTACAAAACTTTACAGCTATATTCAGGCCCATTTCTTCCTTCATTTCTGCAAGTCTTTCCACTTCGCGTAACTCCGAACATCAACATAGTTGCATAACCCATTTTTCGCACAATAACATCTTAATCCAGGTATTTAAAGACTTCAAGTACTTACCTCGCGGGCCTTTGAAAAAATGTCGCTCTGCCTCGTTGTAACTAATTGAGGTATCGACCGCGAATTAAGTCACAAATCCTCCTATGATGCGATTGAGCCACTGATCGACAGCACGGGCGATCTTATCCTCAGAGGCTTCCAGTCTCTGTACTAACTCCGGGGTCCAAACAATAGGACCATCAAGTCTCCACCTTCCTTGGTTATCCACTAACTTCGCAATCCACTCATATTATTCAACTGGAAAGGAACATAAAAAGATCTCGTGGATTTCTGTATATAGGTACCTGTCCAACCACTGTTCCTTTATCAACTGCGGGTTTCTATTCTGCTATGTTGTGAATTCATGGATCTTCCTATCCAACCAGTCTTCGACCTCTTTCTTAGTTGGATTCCAGTGATACGACATCACACATCACTTATGCAGATTCCGGTCCTAGCAACAGAACCATTTGTTGGCTTTGTGGGGCCTAGACCCAGGTTCAGTGTCAGTTATCCAAACAAATCCCTACACCACTGGCCCTTTCGGCATCAGTGTGCGGAGCGCGGACCGAAGTCTCACCCGAAGCAATATGGGGGGATGTTGGAACCAATTTTCCGCACCCTGAGATGGTCGTGATGTCGGTTTATACCCTCTATTCCTACTTTCACGCAGGTCACTAAGCTTTAGGGCTCTGTCAGTCTACCCTTTATTCCGCCTTTCAGTACCTCCGCGAAGGTGTACAATTGACCTTCGCGCAGCCTTAACCCATGATCCAGATACTTCCGCGCAACTATGACAGCTTACTGTATAGCATCCCAAGTTATCTTAAGTGTTCTACTTATCTTACTAATCAATCACAGTTAGCATCGCGTAAACTGATATCGTTACTTACGTTCAATTAACCGATACAATCATATATATTCACGCATCACATAAACATTGTAAATTAAACCCAAAACGCAATATACTCAAATGCAATAACAAGAAATAAATACACAGAATTTGCAAAATACTTCTTTTTTTTGATATCTTCAAATTAATACAGACTCTATCCGCCCTGCACACACAGCTGCAGGGGTTCGCGCACTGAGCTACGGACTTCCACCCTAGGCCTCTGCGCACTTAGCTACAAAGACTCTACCTACGCAAAGACCCGAGAACACTTAGAATCCAATGCTTAACTCCTTACCTCATTCTTCGCTATTCACTTAAGACTACTTAGAGCGAGCTTACTTAGCTCCTTTTTATACAATCCCATGGTCCGCGGACCATGGGTGGATCTTTATTGTTGACTTTACACTTTACAAAATAAGGGCGGACAACCCTTTATGTCTCTTGACACCTTCGCGATCCGCAACCACAAAATGCAGAGACTTTACAACTTTATTACAAAATTGTCCCAAAGCATGGGCTTTTAGCCCCAAAACTGTCCTTGGGGGAACCCGTTCCCAACACCCTGATATTCACCATTCGATGGTGATATGCCATTTTCATTCACCATCTACATCAGCCAAATACCTCTCGCTGTCGAGTACTTCCACTTGAATGAAGGTGGGCTACTATTGAAAAGGTACTTTGATCATTTTCCAATTGCGTGCTTATGCTTGTTTATTTTGGGCATTTAGTATGGATAAAGGGGTGATGTAAAAGAATCACTGATCTTGATTGTAAATATGTTCTCTCACCTTACTAGGGGGGGCAAACTTTAGCCCTAGTCCAGTGGGAAGGGTTATAGGAGGGGCACTAGTTGAAAAACCTGGATTGGGATAGTATGGTCATTGTCCCCTAATCATATTTGCCACTTTCCATGCCACCTTAAAAGCCCCTTGTACCACCTCCATTCTTCAGGTCTAACTTGGCATTGGTTCATTGGGATTTGGCACCCTCATGTCCACACTCCTAGAGTATGGATGAGAAATATTGCCCTGGAAGTTGATGCAGCTAAAAGAATGAAAAAACATAATTTGGCCACAATGAAAGAAAAAGAAGAAAATCAAAACGCAAAAGATGACTAAGACATAGAATAGCAAGTGAGAAAAGCCTAGCATGAGTTCTACCCTCCTCGTTTGGCCATCACCCAGTACTTGAGCACATGATGCTCCATTGCATCAAAAGGATCCCTTGGATGTCCCAACCCTGATGTGCAATGAATTGTCTCATCTTAAGGGGTAATATTAAATGCTACATCATAAAGAGAAAGCTCTGACCCTTGAGTTATGCACCATAATACAAAGCATTATCAAGAAAAAGTAAAAGGTGCACTGGAGGGGTGGAAAAGCAAGCCGAGCAGGGTAACTCATGCCTCCACGATTGCTCCCTCCTTCACATTTATACACTTAGGTTGAGGACTCTCCATCAGTTGATGCCCTTAACCATGGCACTTGGCCATGAAGCCTTTTCCCCTCCATTGCCATACAATTACACTTGTTGGAAATTGGGAGCTTTTTCAATTTTCTCTTAGATTTCCATTACATGATAATTACTTGTGAATCTATCAGCATTATTATTATTATGTTTTCTTTCTTGATCAAGCAATTACCATAAAACATGAAGATCATAGACGACAATCGAACACAAGATATAGGCTCCAAGCCAAGGCAAAGCCCCTCCAAGGGGAAAACCAAGAAATATCTTCTTATAGAATCAGATCAAATGAAATATCCAAGACCCATAACCACAAAAATTTCCACCCCTAGACGTCAACCAAACCTTCCTTCCTTCCAGAAAATTCATCAGCAAGATACCAACAACAAGAGGCAAACCAAGACAAATCTTCCTCAAACCCTACCTTCAAGAAGAAATCCTTTCTTCCAGACTTTGTCCTCTGCTTCTTCTCTGCCCTTCTCTGCGATATATCAGACCAAACAAATTCATCCAAGTGTGTGTGTCCAAATGAGCTCCATCTATTCTCTATTTATACAGTTCAACGGGGTGGAAATAGACATGTCCATTGGGGCAAGGCCGACTTGACATGTAGGTTAGCTTGGCATCTAAAAGGATTTCTATCCCAAAATTTACATTTAAAATTTTACTTTTCTTTTTCTTTTCCAATATGTCCAAAATAGTGTTGAAGAAAGTGTAACTAGGTTCGGTCTTCATAAATGTAATTTTGATCTTTGTGCTTGTAAAAGAAAAGAATTATTATTTTTGTAATTATCAAGAATGGGTTTCTTGCCCATTTGATAGGTCAAGCACATGTTTAAGTGCTTCTAGGAAAGTCAAAGAGTCAATGTAATTGTTGAAGACCCATGTGGGCATGTTACACTATGTAAATCTATGTACTAGAGTCAAGGAAAGATGTCAAAGGTGATCCTCCAAAGCAAAGACAAGTCTCTTATTCATGTCGGCTCAAAGAATGAATTTTTGGTGCACTTAAAGTCAAGTCGGCCTCACTAGCTCAAGTCGGCCCAAATAGGAGGGACAGACTCCTATATATAGGGCAGTTTGACCTCACAAAAGGATCATCAAGTGATCTCTGAAATCAACGAGAAAGAGAGTCAAGAAGGAGATGCGAAGAAGAGCAAAAAGGTGCTTCTAGGCAAGCAAAGAAGGAGAGAAAGGAATCTGAGTTTTGAAGGATTGTTTTGGGTCCAAATTTTTTCACGTGTGCGAAGGAAGAAGGGTATTTCTGCAGTCACATCAGATTCATAAGTGCAGCAACATAATAAAGTTCGATTGGGCTAAGAAGAGTCTCCTAATAGGCGTCCATCTCAAGAAAAGTAGTACCCACCTAAAGCAAAGAAAGGAAGCAAGTAAAAGGGTCTATTTCAAGCCCTAGATCAGCCACACATGTGAAGAAATCAGAGTTGCAGTAAGGTTAAGAGGATTAGCCTCTAACTTGAAAATATACCCCAAGAAAAGCCTCATTCTCTAGTCTAAGTATCAAGGAGAAGGAAGATGGCCAAGCGAGGTTGAGAAGGAAAGGAAGATACCAAAATAGAGGTTTCTAAGGAGACCTAGGGTTTCTGCAGAAAGTGCCATCAGTTGCCAAAAGAAGAGCGACGAAAGAGGCCAGGGTGCAATACAGAAGAAGGCATCAGTTAAAGGACAAAATAAAGAGAAACTATGTCTTGTGCTTGGAGGATCTACTTGTCAAGGGTCTAGGGTTTGGCATTTGTCAATTGAAGCTTCAATAAGAGAAATTTGCAGAAGGGTTTTCCTCTCTAGGAGAGAGAGGTTTTGCCCTGGCTGAGAGCCAACATCTTGTGTTCTTGTCTCTTTTGTTTTTGGTAATTGTTTGATGAAGTAAGAGAACACACACTAATAATAATAAGAGAAGATTGTGCTAATAACGAAAAGTAAAAAGTACCTCACAAATAGTTATCATCGTCAGAAGAATCTCATCCTAACCTAGATGGCCTAGATTCTTCAACATGGTGTCAGAGCTAAGGTAACACATCAAGGAAGGGCATCTCAAGAACACATAAAAGATTGAAGCATCATGATTAAGAAGCAAGGGCACACAAAAATTGAAGCATTAGATCTACTAGCAAGGGTTCAAGATCCATCAAAGGCAAGAAGGATTACTATTTCCTCTCATCTAGAAGAACTATCACCCTAGGAACAAAGTTCTTACTAAAAGAAGAAATCCCTCAATCTAAAGGCATCTACAAGAAGGTACATCCAAGAAGAGTCTCCATCAAAGATCCTTCATCTTCAAAGAAAGGCACCCAAGATCTAGGTTCATCATTGAAGATCTCCAGATCTACACAGTGAAAAGTTTTCATCACCAAGCAAATCTCTCATAAGGCACCTTGAAGGAAACATCTTAAAGAACTCCAAGATCTAAGAAGTCATATCATCAAATCTTCAAGGAAGCAGCGAGATCTCTTCACAACAACTCTCTCAAGTAAGTATTTTTATGTCCTCTTTTGAACATATCAAAATGTCTTTTTGCAAGGAAAGCAATAAATTGGTTGGGGCAGCTAATTTCCTTGCATGGAAAAAGAGGACTGATCTACTTCTCAAAGAAAATGAAGTTATGGACTACATCAAAGGGAATGTCACTGTTCCTGCAAAGAATCAAACTCAAGCCCTAGCAAATTATAATAAGGATGAAAAAATGGCTCAAAGGATTCTGATAGAATCCATCAAGGACCCTCTCATTCCTTATGTTTCCAAACTTGAAACATCTAAAGAAAACTAGTGGAGCTATTAGACAGTACAGCTGGAGAACCGATATCATTGCATAATGAATTACATAAGATGAAGATATCCAAGGAAGAAGGAATAGCTCCATACTTCATGAAGGTCTCGGAGATGAGAGACCAACTACAAGAACTAGGAGTAGTTATGTCAAACAGAGAAATGACTATTGTAGTGCTCAATGCATTACCTAAGGAATGGGGCAACTTCACATCAAGTATATATGCCAAGAAGGAAGCTACCCTGCTAAATGAACTTTGGTCTCTATGCAAAATTGAGGAGACTAGATTCAAAGCCAAGGATGATGTCGTCATGTCCCTTCTCAAACACATTTGTAACAGGGCGCTGCTACATAATTTTGCACAATTTTGGCTAAGAAAGAAAACCCATCATTTTCGACTTAAGGACTTAGATGGAAATTCAACTTAATTTAGTTGCTAATGGAATGTGGTGGCCACCCACATGGGAATTCGAATTGGCCCATTCGAATAGCTTGGAGGGAAAGTTGAATAGGTGGATGGAGGGGCCCACATGAGGCAAGGAAGGCCTAAGGAGTTATAAGGAGGGAGCAGCTCTCATTTTTGGATTCATTCATTCATCTTGCAAACAAAATCACTTGACTATTCACTCTGTTGTTTAGCTGAGTCAATCGACTGTTTAGCCACGAATCTCTCAAGCAGGAGATTCAACCTCTACTTCGGGGGACCATCCGTGCCCGCCCTAGAGAGGCAGTTCTACAAGGATTTTAGGAGTTTCGGGGCAGTGACATAGCACCACCAACCAGCGCAGAGCAAGGAGTGTGTATTTCTAGGCAACCAGAGAATACGCAGAGGGAGATAGAGGCCAGCAAAGATCAGATTGTTTGTTGGAGAATTAGAGTGCTGAGAAAGCAACAATAGACTAGCATTCTTGCTGAGTTTTACAGCCAGCATTCCAACAGTTCAAATTGTTGGGCTAGGAGATAGCACAGAGGCCACTCAACAATATTTCGTGGAGCTTAGGGGCAAGTTTCTTAGGCCAAGAGCTCACCTGGGAAGTCAAGGATTGGATAGCAAGGGTCAGCCCAGCGCTTTGGGGGCATTTCCGGGAGGATTTACAGGCAGTTTCCAGCACGCCGAGTTTTACAGTTGCAGCTAAGGTTGGGCTCCAATGGGGCCAAATTTCATAATTCTAAACTAGCCAAAATCTTTTCTGGGTTTTTATGGGTTTTGACAAGGATCCCAAATATAAAGTTTCATAATTTTCTAAGCACCGTAGGTGGGGTTTCAAGCCATATATTTGTAGCAGACAGTGTAGAATTGTTGGGGATTGAATAGTGCCTTTGGGGGTCGATTTTGGGAAGTCCAAATTGGGCCAAACCATTTCTGGGTTTTTGTGGGTTTGGGCCAAGGAGTTTGTGGCTAAAGTTTCATCATTTTTTGAGCACCAGAGGAGAAGTTTCTTGCATTCCCTTTCCAAGCAGCAATGAAGTTTCCTGCGCAATGCAGAGCATTAGAGGAGCAGTCATTTCCAGCATTTGAGATCATTGTATTATTACATGGGTTCTGTCACGCTTGCCATTGAAGCAAGCCCAAGTGCATCCCTTTGTACTATTGTACTTGCTCCATTGATTAATAAAATGGCTCAGCTAGTTCTTAATTCTAGAGTTTTTATGAGCAATTGCTGATTGTTTAAAATTTGTGTGCTGCAAATCGTTTTTTCTTTGCATATCACTATTTATTTAAGTTTGGAACATTACAGTGGTATCAGAGCATGATCTTGGCCCAGCTGTGGGAAATTAGCCAAAGGATCATGGAAGCTTCGGGTATAAGTGCATAGTGACAGGTAAAACCGGAGACAAACCCATGGCTCAAGGGAAAACCAGTATGCAAAAATTCTGGGGTAGAATTCATTGGGACGATGAGAGGTTGGCCCAGTTGAGGAGGGTGACAGACCAAACCCATCATCACCCTTACAAAAAAGACGTTAGAGGTGAGAAGGTCATGGGGGTGCAACCAACTACATCGTGTGGGGAAAGTCGACCAGATCAGGGCACCAAATCCCCTGAAAAGGAGCAAACAGGACAAAGACATTAGAAGGTGAGACCAGGGGATGCTTTTACTGGTGGAGACCTGGCTTTAGATATCAAAAGCCTGAGGAGGAGGTTGAGCATGATGCTGAGAGCCCATAGGATGGTGAGGAGCACATCGATATACCCGGTGTGGCGCAGGAGTCACCTTTATTAGAGACCTCTTTGATAACCCCACACCCTGTTGGAGAGGATAGAGCCTACTCTCATAGAGCGATTTGTTGAGGGTGTCCCATCCCTCGACGAGATGCCAATAGTTGCTAATGTATCTGGAGCCGTGACCGAGTTTATAGGTGCTAGATGCCCATGATAATGCCATCAGTTTCAGGCCAACCTTCTAGCATTAAAAAGGAAGGTTGCGTTAGTGCGAGAGGCAATTCTATAGTAGAACGAGGAGCTCGAGGGCATGAGAGTGGTTTGTGCCAAATCCACGGCCAAATTGACTCACGTTGGGGAGCAGTTGGATACCCTACTGGTGCAGCTAGAGTGCACGTTGGAGCGTGAAAGCAGCCCTCTTCAGGCATACATAGACGAGGCTAGCAGCACTATTAGGTTACCTTGGCCCATTGGACAGAGGGTGACAGAGCTACCTAGTCAGATTGTATGTATTGACCAGAATAGCGAGAAGAGACGACCTGAGCTGCACATGCTGCAACACCCACATGCTGGGGTTGTTCTATGTGCAGGAGTTCGTGCATTCGATCCCTCTCTTGGGGTTGGGTGGCGAAAGATTCTAAGTTGGTACCCAGTGCAATGGACTATGGAGATAGTAGTGAACCTAGGTGGAGCTCAACAAGAATTTCCAAGCACTGGGGACACTGGAAGCCCCGACTGGCATTGGGATCCGGAAGGGACTACCTATCATTTCCCATGATATGTCAATTGACTACAACTGGGATGGTGCAGTTGACCTAGCAGTTGAGCATGCACATTCGCTAGGGGAGTCTCGGTTAGCACTAGTGGCCGACCAGTTTATGGACAGCCTCTTTTGGTTTTCTTGGTATGGCATTTGTACACGGGATCATTGGGTGATCAGCATACTTTGGCAGGAGTTTGTCAAGGAGGTGGCATTGGCAAGCCACCAAATGGTGCCTTGCATGGAGCTGGGGGCTCATCACTTTTGTGCGAGGCACAGAGGACGCAGAGGAGCAGAGCAGTGGTGGCATCACTGCTGACACATAGGGAGAGTCATTTCTCGGATCCCTTATGGAGGATTTGGAGGGAAGATCCATTCATCGGTAGGGATAATGATGCAATGGTGGAGGTGATGACACTGATCGAGTGTGGCCTGACACGTAGAGACATAGCTCTAGGCCATTATATCCAGGGATGTGTAAGAGCATCTAGCATTGAGCAGTGGTCTACAGGTGGGCATGGAGATGCATGGTGGTGTGTTCTAGTGTGTTGGACTACATTGCGGAGTAGGAGTGCCTCACATCGCAGTGAGTACATGCGGGGAGTGACAGGTGCAGTGACACAGGTAGGAAGCAAGACGGTACAGGATGGCATAGCTTTAGCCGAGGGTATCCAACAGTGTTCAAGGGTAGGACACAGTGTACAGTGGCATGTCCAGGAGTACTGGGATGATCGGTGGTATGCAGAGGCGTATGGTATTGCACAATGAGGTCCTAGAGTGTTGCCTCCAAGGACAACCATGGACGAAGGTACCAGGCATACCTTTCAGTGTAGTTCACCCAGGATCGACAGGGACACAAATGAGCGATACATGATGGTATCCGCAGGACTCACACTCCTGACCCTCTTCTATGTCACTTACAGGAACGGGCGATTTGGTTGTTGTCCTTTAACACTCTGGGCACGAGCAGCAAGGGACGAGGAGCTCACCCAAGATATTTGGATGACACGGTGCGATAGAGGGGAGACTTCTCAGTGGGGGCATCGAGCCGGTGCGCGAGTTGACAGCCATAAGTCGAGGGATGAGGCGATCACCAACAAGGATGGCATATCATTCATCATTGATCCTATGCCTAGGGAGTTGGTTAAAGGGGAGACATGTTTCACTCTTTCCACAGGGCATGTCTGGACCATGCATGAGCAAAGGATACCATGCACAGTTGAGATAGTTGTCCAGTATGTATCCGGGTTCCCCGCATTGTATCGACACATTCTCCAGGGGGCGGGTAGCCGAACCAGTGGCGATGGTTGGCAAGAGCAGGATGGATCCACATACACTAAGTCGATTGTGCGTATCAGATACCCATCTATTGGTTGCATTCAGGGGGTAGCTATTTGGCACGCGTGGTTTCCAGTGGTCATCAATACTACACAGTGGCAGGCACCGGACAGTTTAGTATGCCTCAAATTAGTGCATGATGTATGGAGCTTATATATGAGTGGCATGCAAGGACTAGAGATGAGGGCCAAAGGAATTCTATCGGTTGTCAGGGATATGTCACAGCAGGTATGCCTTTGGAATGCAGGGATTCAGTTGATCGATGGATCACTAGTGATGAGCGGAGTTGTGGCAAAGAGTGATATAGTTCGTTCTTGGGATGACACATGGGGGTTCACAGAGGGTTTCATCATATGGGGAGGTAGACATTCTCTATTGTTGCACAGGTCCGAAGTTAGATTTGGATGGGTAGGCCTTAGTGCCATGGAGATGCCCAGGCATGATGTGTCTCGCCTCTTTCAGTATTCCACCATCGAGTTCCAAAAGAGGAGGATACTGTCTGTGCACGATGGGGAGTATGACATAGTCAAAATAGCACAGCGTTAGCATGGTGGCACCACTGTAGGACTAGCAAGGAACTAGGGCATCATAGCTCTTCACAGCTCAATAACCTTTAGGGATGCGTCAGCTATTAGAGGGGGAGATCATATAGATCTTCCATTGGGCTTTAGTGAGTCACTGATGGAGCAAGGGACTTCTAGTACTTGCACCGGGCAGGATAGTGAGTGGAGGGAGGGGAGCTTCGTGTTGGACAGGATGGCTTGGGATCCTGGTAATGAAGGATTCTTTCATATCAGGATAGTGTTGAGGTCAGGGATGATTCAGTGGCACATCTGGGACCCTGGCACATATTGTAGTGAC
>APFE031658283.1:0-14193 GCA_000404065.3 Pinus taeda | reverse complement strand
TTCAAAGGCCACCAAATCAATGAGCACAAGGGCAGCCAAGCAAGTCAAGTTGGACTACTGTTAACTACAAGTCAAGGGCAGCCAAGCAAGTCAAGTTGGACTGCTGCTAACTACAAGTCTTGGGCAGCCGAGTCCCTAACTTTTAGGAGGACTGTTGGGTCCTCAAATTGTATAAATAAGAAGCTTGTGGCCTCATTTTGGTTAGCTAGTAGGTAGCTAGTAGGCAGCTAGTTGTTAGCCATTTGATAGTCATTTTTAGCTGGTAGTTAGTCATTTTGTTTTAGCCATTAGTTAGCTAGCTTGTAATTCGATTTGTAGGCCATGGATTAGTTTTGCTTTCAACTCTTTCTCAAGCTCTCCTTGTGGACAGTTTTGATGTAAATTTTCATTCTTGGTTAATAAAGATGGATCCAGCTTTGCACCAGCTCTAAATCTCTCTTGGGAGGCTGTAGTTCTTGGGGTTGGGCCCATCTCAAGCGCCCAGTACCTCCCTTGTTTATATTTATGTGTCTTTGCTGCATTCTCATAATAAAATCTGCTATTTGAATTCATGGCATTAGTAATTTAGGTTGATGCATTTTTGGTTTAGTGACAGTCATAATATTTGGTTTCATTTACACTTCTCTTTCTCGTTCCATTACCATCTCTTCCATCTTGTTCACGCATGCAAGCATATCTCTTCTTACCAGTCCATCACTCCTCCATCACTTCAAACCATCACGGCCAAGCATCCTGTAGAATTGCACAGAACATCCTGTAGAAGACCTACAGGACTATCCTGTAGTAACCTCTGAGTATCCTGTAGGATCCCCTGCAGACATCCTGTAGGAGGCCATTCACTCAGTTGCCAAGCTTCTGAACGTGGAAAACCTCTATGGATGGATGCTAAGGGTCCATAGGGACCTCACCTAGCCTCCCCAACCTGTTCCACGCTTTCCTGCCTTCTCCATCCCATCTGCACAACCAAACCCCAATTAGCACGCAGTCACAATCATTCCACCCACTTAAAGGAAAAATACAAAAACATGTCTTTTATGATGTAAGCAGTTTAGATCCATGCATTTTCACTTATTAGAGATAGTAGCAGCATTGGTAGAAGTTTCCTTCACGTCATTTGAATTATAGAGGCTAGACTAGTTAAATTAGGGTTTCCTAGGTTTACATGCTTTGATTTGCTTTTAGTTCATTTTTGTCAATTAGCTTAGTCTTCTTTGAGCTAGCTTTCGTCCATCATTGATAGAGCTTCTTCTGTGAGCCTATAGAAGTTGGCTTGAGCCCTAGCGGACTTGTGCCAGCTGACCAAGTGACAGCTGCGACAAGAGCTAGTACTTGTGCATATAGCACCGCCGCTTCCCAGTTTGTACGAACTACCGGGTTGATAAAATTAAGAGACAGGAAGCCCCAGGAGTTGTAGCATTATTGCTACAATACTGGGGCTCACCACCAACTTAAGGGTAGCATGCGGCGCGCTACGCGTTGAGGGCAAAAACCTGTTTTTGACAAAAAATTTCAAAAATGACAAAAATTGCTCCAAATTGTCTGAATTTTGAGCTCGGGGTGTATCACTGAGTGCCATGCTCGCTCAAGGTGGCTTCAGCCAAAATCTGAAGTGGATTGGGCCTTTTCCTCCGTTTTAGTGCCTTGGCCAATCGTCTCTTGAGAACCTTCATTTTTGCCTTGCACACATGCATGCGGGCCCAATAATGATTTTTCATGTGGTGGAGCATATCTTTGTCTCTATTGGCTTTCGCCAACAACTTTTCCAAGTGAGTTTTCACCCGGATTAGCATTGATTCCGGATCGATAGGTGTCAAATCACCGGGTCTCCTACGGGCCAATTCCCGGTCTTCACGAATTTTCCGCTACTCATAAAGTTCATGCTCATCTTCCAACTGTTTGTTGCGCTGCTCTAAATAGTTAATCACCCATTTTACCATCTGCAATTTCTTGTGCAGCAACTCATTCTCGGCCCTTTGCTCTCGGATGATCTCCTTGAGCTCTGAGGCAGGAGAGCTAGCATCAATATCAATGACATCTGTGTCTTGACCTCTTGAAGGACCCTCATCAATCATGGGCCTCTTGCCCCTGTCCTGAACCTGTACCTGTACTGAAGAAGATGGTGAGACCCCTTCCACATGATGTGGAGATAGTACTCGTTGTGTCGATGAAGTCAACGAGACCCCTTCCACCCCGGGTGGAGATAGTACTCGTCGTGCAGCTGCAAATAAGGCTCTGGGGCCTTTCTGATATGTTACATATGCTGGAGCATCAACATGCTCGGTCTCATGAATGTCAGACTGTTGTGTAGGCCCCTCATGGATGTCACACTGCTGAGAAGGCCCTCCCTCATCATGGACAATCTCAGGAGTCTGGTGTGGCACTGTGAAGAAGTTGCGAGAAATGAAGTCCTCCCATGGAATACCTTGTTGTGCCAATTGATGCATCACTATGATCACAATCAGTGCATAATGATATATACTTTTGAGTTGCTGTGCGGGGTTCTTCCTTTGCACTACGGGCACCATGTCTTCTATATTCCGGCACATGAAAAATGGAATGTTCATCATTCGTACCCGGGTAAAATGCATCAACAAACAGATATGGTACGAATATAAACGTGAAAATCGGCCCTCATAAGTAAAATAGCACATAATAAGCCTCATCAAGGGTGCATACTCCTCCCTTAGGAATCTGAAAGGAAAAATAGCAGTAAGGTTCCTCATGCATCCGGGTTTGATGTATGGTTGATAATGAAATTTACCTAGTAGCTTGCGCTTGGTCCACTCTTCCCCAACATTTGGTATCCCGGTGGCTTGAGCAAAAACCTTGGGTGATAGTGTGAAGTCCACTCCTGCAAGGTTCACATGACCATTGTGAAAATGTAGGACAAACAAGCGGACTAATTCCCTGTGATGTTGAATTTGTGAGATCCTCTCACAATACTCAAAACAAGATTGGTACCGAAAACAAGACAGTGCAAGTGGACAGGCTTGCAAATAAGCCAAGGAGGTGGGCTCCTCTCTAACATGTCGACCACCTTTACCACCCTTGTGATGCCTCCTAGGCACTTCTTCCTCCGGTGTTGAATCACTGTAATAACTCTGCTCATAATCTGATTCGGTTTCTAACATGGTTTTGAAGGCAGGATGGCTGAACTGTATATGTTGACTGTGCACACAATTGATTGCTGTTTGACTTTTTATTCAAATGTTGTTACCAAGGGGACATAAAGACAAGGGAATTGTTAGGGAAAGGGAAACATGAGGGAATTAGGGGAAATGAAAATAACGAGGAATTTATGGAAGGAAAAGGACATAGGAAATTATGATGTTGTAGGGTTTTGGAGTGAAGGAGGTTTTATGGAATTTTATGGGAAATTTGAAAAGAAATGTTGATGAATATGGGGGGAAAAAGGAGGATCAAAATGGGAAAACCTTGGGCAGCATATCACTTTGAAACCCCAGCAAACTTGGTCTTTAAATTTACACACCAACTTAGGGTTTTTTGCTTTTAACTTTCATGGCATATTTGTCATATTTCTTTTACATTCATCTTGCAAAAAACAAAATAGCCATGGAAAAGAGCTTACTTGTATCTTGCTTGAGCTAAGAGAGGTTTTTGTGTGCTTGCTGGCAAGTTACAGGGCAAAAAACCCAACGCGTAGCGCGCCCTGCCCAACGCGTAGCGCCCTTGTAAAATTGCACTGCGAAAACCTTCCTGACGTGTAGCGTGCCCCCAACGCGTAGCGCGCCCTTCCCAACATGTAGCGCGCTACTAAAACTGCCCACTTTGCTCAAGAACTCATAAAATCGCCTTTGCAAGGTTGCACTTAGCTTGTGAGAGGAAAATGAGTTGCAAATGAAGATTGATGTGCTTTTATAGGCTTCTTTTAAATTTAGATTTGCCCAAAAACCTACTTTATAATGTTTTGAGTGTTGACACTTTTTGAATTTAATTGGCTCTGACTTTTGGTTTCTTTTCTTTGAAAAATTGGTTGAACTGATGGTTTCTTCTGAAAATTTTTGCAGGGATAGCTTCTAAGGTGCTTTGGCAAAGGAGACCAAGGATGCACTTTGACATTTGGAAAATTTGAAAATTTGAGAATTTTTACAAAAAATGAGAAAATGACCTTTGTTTTTCAAAAACAGAGTTTTGAAAACAAGGTGGAAATTTAGCTATACAATAGTGAGAATCGTTGAAATGATGCTTTATGAAGGACATCCCTCTGGCCTGCTGATCCTTTATGACCTCTCAAGACAAAAATTGACTCAACCCTAGACCTAAGACCTGGGAATTTAAAACAAGACAAATGACTCTTTGAAGACTTTATTCACTCAAACAAACCTGAACCAACAGTGCCAAACAAGAGGGGGATAAAAGACACAAGCTCCTCCAGCAGAGTTGTGGCATGCCTAACGGAGTGCAACATGATCACACTGATGGGACACCTAATTATGAAATGCAAAGAGCTTTGATCTCTGGTGGAGGGCTACTAGACCGACTCTAACAGATTTCATTAAAATGCTTTATCTATATGCTACTATGTGTATTTGAATTCGTTGATTTGTAGGTTCGAAGATCATTATGAATTGTAGAGGGTTTGAACCTTGGCTGGAACTACCCAAACGGAGGACACCGGGTATGTTCATCCTCGCATAGTTAGTTTGTTTAAGCATGTTGCCTGAGTTGAATGCTTGTTTCTTGCTGTAGATTACTCCTACTCTACTAGGGTTCTGACCCAAAGCCCTAGGGGACTTATTCCCTCAACAGAATTGGCAACTCCACTGGGGATAACAGTCTTGTTATTCCTAGTTTGGGTTATTTAGTTCCAATTAGGGCTCAGTTCTTAGTTTGCTTATTGTAACTGTATTGCCTACTCCTGTAGGAACTCAGACTTCAAGTCTGATCTTTTTCATCATGCCTCATTTTTTATTTTTTTTGTAAAACTTCATATACGCATCTTTCTCTATTTGCAGAAGTGTACACACGCTTGTTTCTATGAACTGAAACCACGTATACGTGAGTTTCTTTTGGCAGAAGTGCGTGTACATGCAGTTGTGTAGAGACACAGTTGCTTATACAATTTTTTTGCAAGATTTTTTCAAATCTTTCTTTCTAGAAAGATTTGTTTCTTGGCCTGTGTGGTTTCTGAGTGGTCAGTTTTTGCTTTTAGAATTTAATTTTTCAGTGAGCTTACTGTTACAAATTCTCTCATGCTTTGAAAAGTTTTTGGCCTCGATTTGCTTTACAATGAGTTTTATGATTTGTGTTTGAACACACAAGGCTTCTTATAGAGGTTCTTGATTTTTCTGGTCTTCCGAAACAGGAGATTGTTTGCAATCTTTGTGTCAAACTTCATTTTTATGGTTTGCTTGATTTGCTTCCCGTCAATTTTGTGGCCATTCACTTTTTCTTGCTTTTTGAAAGTTTCTTGTTGATGAATTTGAAAGTGTGTCTTTCTTGATTTCTTATCAGCTTTCTCAAAGCTCTTTTTGTTGCTTTTGGATCATTTAGTGCAAGTTGAAACACCTATTTTGTTCAAGTTTTCATTCATGTTGACTTGATAACTTGCAAAGTTTTCTTGTGATTTTCTTTCGGTCTTTGAGTCTTTTGTGGCATTTTGAGTGCTTTTGAAAAGTTGATTTTATTGTTTCTTGAAAAAGGAAAGTCCTTCAAAAACATTGTTTTTGCTTTCTTTGCCAAATTTGAGTTTGGTTTCTTTTGGTTTTTGAGAGTGATTTGTGATCTTTTTGATTAGTCCTTTTTGTTTGGGAAAGATTTTGTGTTCAAAATTCATATTCCTTTCAAACACTTAAGTTGGCTTATAAAGAAATTGCTTTCATTTCTTTTTAGAGTAATCTAGAATTTTTGCATTATCATGTACACCTTGCATTAGGGTAGTTTTGCATCATTAGAGCATCAATAGTTTTTTTAGTTTTTGTGAGTGTGAAGTCTGCTACAAGAAAAGAAAAAGAAAAGTTTTTTCTTTATAGAATTTCCTTAGAACCCAAGTAGAAGTTTCTTTTCATCGAAGAACAAACAAGTGCATTACATATAAGTTAGTTTTTCATTATTTTATTTTGCATCATAAGAACACCATCAGTTTCACTTCTGTATTGTCCCTTTGACTTAAAAAGAATAGCCATTTAAAATCAAGCGCTTAATAAAATAAACTAGAACTTTTTATATTGTCAATCAGTATAAACCAACAAGTTTTAGGTTATTTAGGGCCTTGGATTAGGTGAGAGGATAGCAAACTCTCCAAGGCCACTCTAAATTGTGAAACATAGAAGTCTGAATAAAGAGTGAAATCCAATAGCGTTAGGGAGACAGGGAAAGCTCCATGACTGGGAGTCAAGCATGAGGGTTTGTGAGGATAAGGATGAGAGATACCCCCTCTCTTACTTGTTGGATCTTACCTCACGACTGTTCCACCCAGCTTTTGATACGAGTTGGTGTCTTTAGTTGCCAATCCTAGGGATCTACACAAGTGGTTGTGGAGGGGAATCCCATGGCACCTGAGGTTGACGTTGCATCACGTTCAATGGTACTTCTGGAGGGCACCCTTGCGAAGCTTGGGGGCTTGCACCAGCAAAAGCTGTTGTCTGGAGGTCAGCGTAACTACCTCTGATACCTTTGCTAGTAGACCTGGGGCGTAATTACCCCAGTCTATTTTCAGAAGGCCCTTTTTATTCACTTTCTTGTATTTTGGTGTTTGGTCCTAATCACCCAGAGCGGAAATACTTGGAAGTTGTTTGACTGCTAAATTCTTCAGGGACATTTTTAGTGTGTGTTTTGTGCTCCTAGTCGGCCTAGCTTTCAATTTTCTTGAGTCTTTAAGTAGATATTATTAAAATAATTCAAAGTGGTTGACTGGTCACTTAGACGGTCCCGCAGACTTCATAGGCTTTCACCTGCGAGTATAGAGCCTTCTCCTAGAAGGCGTAGGAGCGATTATGCCAGTGGTTTTCAACCAGTGGTAGCTCGCGCATCAGAGAATGATCCGCTGCTTGGGGGCATCAGTGTACAAGGTAGACCTGGTACTACCACATAGTTAGAGAGGAACACACCAGTTTTTTCTTGAGTACTCTTCCAGTCGGAAGATAATATTGAGGTAGAAGAGCTCTTAGAGTCAATTGCGGCTCTGAATTCTCCTCTCCCTTCTGATCATCCGAACGTATTGTTATACGTCGAAACTCTGACACACAGGCCTTCAAGCCCAGGTCCACACACATACATCCCTTTGATGACCACTACTGGAAGCATGGCATCCACCTCAAGTGCTACGAGTATGCAGACTCCTATATCAGTACAAGGGGGAGGAACTATTTCCATCCCTTCTACATCTTTATTTGGGTCTACTTCTAGCACATCCTTGTTTGGGTCTACTTCCATTCTGTCGACGAGTGGAAGTTCCCAAGCTAATGCATCCAGTTTTGGATTCTTCCCTTTTGGAATGCCCTCTCAAGGTATTTCTTCAGTTCCATTAAGTGTACCATTAACTGCCTCCACGTCCATGATGGGTGGATCGACTTCTTTTCAGGGTTTTCCCTTTAGAAGTGGTCATATACCACATTGCAATCCGATGGTAGGGTTTATGCCTTTTCCTTTCACAGGTCAAGGTACTAATCCTTTTCAGAATTGGACAAACCCTGCAATTAGTGGGATAGGAATTGGGAATCAGTTTTTTGGCCAACAAGGGAATGTGTCGTACTTCTTGTTCAATTCATTTTGAAGTTTTCCACCCTTAGCTAATGCTTGGAACCCTTACCAAGGGCTGTCAGCTCCTTACAATAATTCGTTAGGGGGAAACTTTGATTGTTACGGAGGTTTTTCGGCTGGAGTTGGTCAAACTCCAAGTTTTGCTAGACCACAAGGGTCACCTTTTGGTCTAGCAAGTTCTACCAGTTACTTCGGGCAACCTGGTGCCTTTCAAAATCCAGGTCATTCTTTTCAGACTTTTGGGAACCCCACCCAATCTGGGTGGAATCCCCAAGGTCCTCCGAGACTTCCTTTTCTGGCCATGCTTAATCTGCCAGACTTGACTAAGTTGACGAACGATCCAATCAGATACAATCCAGCTTGGCCTCTGGCCCCAACCAAACTTCCATCAGATATTCCAAAATTTGAAGGGAAGAGTGGTGAAGACCTGGGTGACCATGTAACCACGTTCCATTTATGGTGCTCATCTAACTCCCTAATCGATGATTCAATTAGGTTGAGACTATTTTAGGGTACCTTAACTAGGAATGCGGCTAAGTAGTATATAGAGTTGCCAGGGGGAACCTTTATGTCTTTCGTCAATTTGGCTAACATTTTCTTCAACCATTTTCAGTTGTCTGTCCGTTACGAATTTGGAACTGAACTTCTAGCCAATTTTCATCAGGACATGGCCACTCACATTTCGGACCATATACAGGAATGGAGACGGAGAAAGAGGATCATTAAAGCCGAAATTCCACCTGAATTCTGTCTTGAATGGTTTTTAAAATCATTACAACCCGATATCTCCAAGGATGTTTCTATGTCCGGGGTTAATTCCAAAGAGCAGGCTATCTTTCTTGCCCAGCAGTTAGAACTGATATATTCTCAGTCTGGGACTCTTCAGAAGATCTTGCATGATGCTCCTAGATCCATGGTTGATATAGCCAAACCGAAGCCAGGCCCGCATGCTAAGGTTTTGTTGGATCGATTGATGCGAATGCGGTGAACCTTCTGAGCCAATTGCAGCAGTTGTCTATACAAATTGCTTCTTCCAATCAGGCTACACCGTCTACTCCTACACCTTCTCAACCTTGTTTTGTAAATGTCATTTAGGCTTCTAAACTCGAAGGAAATCAAAATTCTGATGGGAAGAAAAAGGGATGAGGGAAAAAGAAGAATCAGGATGGGAAGGGTAATGCAAATAAGCCCATCAATGGTGCCGATGAGGGTAGATATGAGTCTAATAAGAAATTTAAATTTCCATGAGAGTTGTGTAGTGGAGATCATTTGACTCATCTCTGCTCGAAAATTCAAGATGCTCAGAGCTTGTTAGTGTAGCAAGGGTCTTCTAGCTCCCAAGTTGTCTTAACTAACCCTTTCCCCCAAGGGCAGCAATTGCTTGTTGGTGAAAACTCAAACCCTGGTACCTCTGCAGGGGGCAACCAGGAGGGGGACAATTCCTCAAATGTTTTCATGATGAGTTATAATGTCAATGTAGCTACACGGTCACGGGATTATGGTGAAGTAGAAACATCTAAGGATAAATCTATTCCTGGAACTACGGACCCACTTCATATTGAGAAACCCTCTATCGAGTCTATACCTTGGATACCGAAAGGTTCCACCAAACGCGCGACTTTCGACCCTAATGCTAAGGAAGTCCAGAACTAATCCATTGTCGAGGATCCGGCTCAAAGTCCATGCATTATGTCTACTTTATAGGTACTCCAATCATGTCTAGCTCAATGAAGTGCTTTGGTTTCAGTGATCGGGGCAGTTGATCCAAACAATTCTTTAGCTCTCACTTTTAATATGAACAATGTCAAAAAGAGACTTCCTCATCATATGGCTTTCCAGATAAAGTCTACTTACTGGAAAACCAATATTTTTTGGATAGTTATAGATGAGGAAGCTTCCACATGTGTCATGTCTATGTCATGTTGGAAGGCCATTGGATCGCCTTCAGATGTTCCTTCACCTACTCTCCTGACAACATTTGATGGGCATTCTCATAGGCCACACAGGATTATCCCAGCCTTTCCTATATGTGTTTGAGGAAAGGTCATTAATATCGAAGTAGAAATCGTTGATGCCAACCTAGATTACAGTCTCCTCTTAGGACAGAATTGGATTAATGAAATGGATGCCATAGTTTCAACTCTGTTTTGAGTCCTTTGTTTTCCTCATGAGGGGAAAATTGTTAAGGTTGATCAATTGGATTATTCTCCAGTTGACCCTCATGCAACTTTGGATTTTAATGTTCCATTGGTGGATAACCCCCGTCAACCTATCGAGAATCTAGGAGTTGGGATGTATTCTTCATTGATGGGTGTATTTGATTTTCCCCCTCCTACAGCTAGAATCGATACAATTTCATCTGATCCTTTACGGAAAGAGTTTGTTCGAACTCATTATTTTTCGGATCCTGGGACCTTACCTTCATCTGCAACCACATCAGATGAAGGGAAGGTGGGTGGAATAGAATCTCCTATGTCTGCAGCAGAGCTTAGATATGAATCTATTGAGAATCTACAAATGACCATCCCACTCCTTCTTCGGGAAAGGAGTTAGATGGTCATGTGGCTCCTACTTGGACCCTTGATCCCACTTCTGCTTTGGATTGCTTAGATACATTTTTTCCATCTGACGAAGAAATATTCAGAGCAATGATGATGGTAGATTGACCATTGGAAGGCTTGCATCATCATTCATATTTTCTTCCTCCTTTGCATGAAGTTGAATCTAGGTCCTCCAATTTTCTTACTAGAGATGTTTGTACGGTTCCTTTGGCTCCAACACAGTTATCTGCCGAAGGTAATATATTGATTGGCTCAATGACTATACCTATAAACATCTCTAGGAACAAGTTGGCGGAGCCCCCTGATGGGCTCTACCTCAAGAAGTACTTTGCTTAGGTTATGGCTGACAAATGGCTTCTTTGTATATTTTGTATTTTTGTACATATTGCTATCGGGAGTTTTTGTGATATCAACACTTTTTTTATCTGCTTTGGCAGGTGTTGATGGATGACCTGGTCTATTTCAGATTTGCCAATGGTGCTAGTCGGCACACTCAGAATCTTGCTTTCACAGCTCGGGTGATTTATTATCCAACTGGTTAGTTGATCATGTCAAGGGGAGTATGTATTGGTTCTCCATCAAATAATATTGCCAAATATACTTCCGTCATTAATTTACTATCTGAACCTATTTCTTATGGAATTGATTCGTTGGTAGTGTATCTTGACTCACAACTGGTGATGTCACAATTGAATAACATTTATTGGGTTCGGGATCCTTATTTATATCGCTAATTTTTTAGAGTGAGGGTGTTGCAAAGATCATTTGTTTTTATTACTTATCTGCACATTCCACGATCAGACAATTCATTAACAGATTATATTGCTAATCAAGCATTAGATTTGCATATCATTCATTCATCAATATAAAAACAAACATAAAAAATTTGGAACTGTATATATATATATCATAAAATCGCCCGTGTGTACATAAATTCTTTCTAAAATAATATAAAAAATCGGGACTAAATTCCCATAATCATGTCTAGTATATCTAATGACCCAGCCAGGATGAGTGGCTAAGTAGGTGACTACTACTTTGGCCACATGTCAAAAAAGGCGAACCCAGTTGCGTGGTACTCCTAACACACAATGCTGCATCTCCTCAGGTAAGTCTTCTACGGCCTCCATTTGTACCTGGTGAGTTAATCTCACCACGTTTCATTGGACTACGTATAGGATCCTCTATGTCTCTGCATCTGCCTCTTTGACACCTCTTCCTTGATGCCTATGCCGCAGAAATTCGTCCAGTCGTACCGGACCCACATCTGGAACATGATCATTATATCAATATTTTAATACCATAAAAAATATCTTTAAGTTCATTTTCGTATTTAAAGAACATAAAAAAAAAAATCTTAAAATTGATAAAATTTAAAAAATGGTTACCTATCTCTCCCCATGTAGCATTTGGTGGCAGCACCAAATCCGGATCTCCTCTGAAATCCATGCCAACATAGGGATAGTCGTCCACAGCGATGATTTGTTGTTCCCACCAAGAGAAGAACTCATCATCGAAAGTAGTCCTCGGCATGTCTCCACCTCCAAGGCGTTTCATCAGGTCGGCCCCCCTACCCATCCGAGGATCTCGGGGGCTACTGATAGAAACTGATACTCTGGGACATAGCCCTGGAACCTTCTAAAAGAAGAAGGAGCAAAAAATGGTTCTGTATCCAAATTTTTTGGTCTGTCCTTTCTGAATGGAGGACAACTGGCTCTTCATGTTGGCAAGAAGAGGTGTACACCAATCAAAAACTGTAGTGAGACACTCCACAACCAAGCTCATGGATAGTTGTGACGCTTGGTGCAATAAGGATGATCCATTTATCTTGGCTATGGTGAATAGTAAGATCCTAAGGGACAAACTCTCTACATGTTTTATTGGAATTTGGCTTCCAATTTTCTCAGGATGCCCCGAACAGTATATATATATGTAGTCTTCCACTGAAAGACTACCTCATGTTCGGATAGTCAAATGTACAACTTCTCCTCTCTAGGAGAGACCAGTGATAAAGTAAATATCTTCTACCTCTATCCTCAAAGGCATTTGATCAATCATAAATGCATCATTTTCGATACTCCAATAGTGGATTAACATTTCAAGCAAGTGGGTGTTGGACTTCATATTTGGCATTTTGAAAATTTTCAATAAACCGCATCCCCTAAATGCATCTAGGGCATGTTGATCATTCATAACTTCATTATCAGTCGTGGTATGCTCCCTCTCTCTCCAGGTGACTGTCATCTTGAAAGAAGATTTATTTCCAACCATTAGTTTTTAATGTTTAAATTTCAAACCGCGTATACGTGGGTCCCTTTCATACATAGTCACGTGTAGGGCCTACGTATACGCGGGTTTATAATATCCAACCTGTGTATATGCCACGTTGAAATTTTTAACATAAATTCCTACGGTAAAATCTCAATAAAAATTTATAAAAACAATCATAAAGTAATGCAAGCTAGAATTGGGGGTTACCTGATGATTTTTATCCATTTTGAACGGTCCAATTTTTTGGGGGGCAAGTTTGCTCTTTTTTCTTGATCCGAAAATCACTTAAGTATGATCTCAGTTAATTAATGTAGGTATTACAACCACATGTGCTGGTGATATGCCTATTTTATTTTAAGCAGTGGATCGATAAGATTGTGAAATACACAGACACTAGGAAAACAACAAGAGAAACTCAGCAAGCAAATGCAAAACACAACAATTTAATAAGGAGTTCACCCAATCCTCTTGGGATACGTTTCCTGGTCCAGATTTCAATGGTGGCCTTCTTTTATTATGTCTTTAAGCAGAGTTTTTACAATGAGGAGTTCAAATTGAGTCTCTTGGAACAGATGATGCTTAGAAGGGTGGTACATGGATTCCCCAAGCCACTAGAGCACACACTCCCCCTTACCAAGTCTCGACCTCAACTGGTCTTAAAGGGATGAGTCCAATTTGGTACTCAGTTCCTGACAGTTGTCCTCACAGGGATTGCTCAAACCTCTCAAGCCTCCTGTCTGCTCAATGCTGCCTTAGCTCTGCAAGTCAGCTCGACTTCTGTTCTCTACGTCTTCCTTCACTCTTTGTTCTGTCTCCTCTATATTCTGTCTTCTGTCTTCCATTCTCTATTCTATGTCTGTTCATGGCTTAAAGCCAATCCATCCCTTGACTATTCGTTTCCTCTTCCATCTCTTCGGATCGTCTGCCTCTGTCCGCTGGAATTCCTTGCTTCTGTGTCATCGCCACTATGTAACGTTGCACAGAGAAGTGTCCACTTGTCTGCTTATGAACTGAGCGCTAGCTCTTCCTCGAACAGTCATTACTTCGGTTACTCTATGAAATGATTCATCCGCCAGCTCAGCGATCAAATCAGACTTCAAAACTTTATGCGTCGTATTTTATTTCTCCCTCCAAATTTGGTCTCCCATCGGGTGCAATATTTTCCATTAGATCTGGGGCCTCTAGATCCTACGGTCATTGCTTTTATCATGTGAGTGACTTGCTCGACCATTAGCCCGTAATGAGAATGGTTTTCTCTCTCATCTGCTGGACACATGTCATTAAATGTATGGCATCGCTTGTTCCTCTACTAAACCTGCTTACCGCCCGAAATGCCTACGATATTCCACCAGTTTTGGAGCGCGGGACCCGCCTGTCAGTTTCAGCGCTTTTCCCACGGTTTTCCGGTTTCCCTTGTGACCGAGCGCTTGGGGCTTTTCCTTCTCGAGGGGTTTTTCCCAATAATGCACGAATCGCGCATCAAAAATAGCCTCCGTTTCTGGGTTTGAGCCTCCCAACTGCCATTTTTGCACCATGCCTAGTCCCCATGGGCCAACGGTCAGTGCGCTTTGACCAAAGGTCCTCGTTGCTCCATGTTGGCTCCAATTTACAATTATACAAAGGTTATTTCTGATAGCTC
>APFE031658279.1:0-13949 GCA_000404065.3 Pinus taeda | reverse complement strand
CCACCGCATTTAAGGGTGCCCTAGGCCACAGCCAACAAAGGTTTTTATGCAGCAAAGAAGGCACGTATACACAGTCCATGGAGACCTTATACGCTGGGATTTATACACTGTTCATGGAGACCTAAATGCAGTCACTTATACGCTGTTCAAGATTATGTCAACAGCCCTAAATGCAGTCACTTATACGCTGTTCAAGATTATGTCAACAACCCTAAACGCAGTCACTTATACGCTGTTCAAGATGATGTCAACAGCCCTAAACGCAGTCATTAATGGAGGCACATATATGCTGTTCAAGCAGGTCAATGGAGACACCTAATTCACAGTCAATGGAGATATATAAGAGAAGCAAAGAGACCTATTACAGTCATCTAAACAGGTGTCATAATGTCACATTGCTGTAGGTGACACCGTGACATATTCAAGGACTATTTGGGCCTGATAAGACTGTGCAATGAAGCTGATGACAGCATGTTTGTGTAGAGGATTCTGGAACTATAGCCTAGCTGCTTTGCTAGGCTGCAAGCCATAGCAAGCAGCTAAGGCTGATATGTATATGAACTAAAGAATGATCTATGGGCAGCATTATGAGCAGCATAATAGATGAGATCATGGGTAGCATGAAGCATAATGATCATGGGCAGCATGATAGATGAGATCATGGGCAACATGATGCATGGGCAGCATGATGTATGGGCAGCATAGTGATCATGAGCAGCATGATGATGCATGATGCAACATGATGGTGCTACACGGTAAGGTGCAACAAATGGACGAGATGCAGCACTATGATAGGTGAAGAAGTCACCTTAAAGAATCAGTTGAAGCAATATGTCTTCAACTGATCTCTATAGATATCAAAAGTCAAAGTGTTGACTTCTATTGTAAATGTACTCTCTCTCTCTTTCTCTACTGAACTTTGAAGATAAAAGAAGATTTGATCAAAGGGTTTCCCCACACATTGTGGGATTTGTCCCTGGCTCGCGCCATATCTTGTGTCCTCTTGTCTTGGCTTGTCTTCTGCGTTTTGTATTTATGTTCTATCTGCAGTTTATCGTAATGTTGATGTGATTGCTAACGGTGAAAATTTAAATAAATTGCTCTAGCATAGAACATACCTAAACTTAACAGTACCTGATCTCTAGAAGAACTTGGTGTCCATGTCAGCCATGGAGGACAAAGGATTCAAGGTGGCATTCATCGATGGAAAGGTACGTGTTTGGAAAAGAAATTTTAAAGATGCTTTTATTCTTGGGTTCAGGGTTGACACTTTATATCAAGTTGGAGGAAGTCCATTGGGAGCCATGTCTTGCGACACATCTCTACAATTTGAACCATGGCACCGGAGGTTTTCCCATCTTCATTATAAGGCCCTACCTGATGTGAGACAGATGGTGACAGGTATGCGCGAGTTCAAAGTAGAGCATGAAGGTGTATGTCCGGGATGAGCTGAAGGAAAACTTACAGGGGACCATTCCGCTCAAGTAATAGTAAGACCACATATATATTGCAATTGATCCACTCCGACATATCTGGTATGATGCTCGTAAACTCTTTGGGAGGATACTTATATTATCTCACCTTTACGGATGATTATTCTCGGAAGACCTGAATCTACTTCTTGAAGAAGAAGGATGAAGTGTTCACCTGGTTCCGACACTTCAAGGCCTTGATCGAAAACCAATTCGAGAAGGAAATTGAGAAATTGAGCACTGATAATGGGACTGTGTACGAATCCAATGAATTCCAAGATTATCGCAAAGAAGATGGCATTAAGAGGGAGTTGACAACACCATACACTCCTGAGTAGAATGGTGTGGCTGAAAGGAAGAATTGCTCTATTGTAGAAGCAGTTCATGCCATGCTTCATGATTAAGGCCTTTCAAAGTTCCTATGGGCTGAAGCTGCAAATATCGTCATATATGTTCAAAACCAATGCCCTCATCAAGCATTGGACTCCAAGACTCCCGAAGAAATGTTCACTGGTAAGAAGCTCGATGTCTCTCATTGTAGAATTTTTGGAAGTCCTGTATATCTTCATGTGCAGAAAGAGAAAAAAAAGCAAATTGGGTGCCTCTGGGAAGAAAGGAATCTTTGTTGGCTATAGTGAAAATTCTAAGGGATATAGAATTTATGTGGCTGGTCAAAAGGAAGTTGAGATATGTCATGATGTCACCTTCGACGAAGATATGGCCCTCAGGAAGATCAAAAGCTTCCTATCCTAAGGAAGGACAAAGAAGCTGACACCAGAAATCAGGGTGCAAAAGAAGATGAAACGATACCTGATGTTGATGAACCTATGGATCCTATTGATCCTCCTCCTCATGAACCCTCCTTCTCCAAATGGAGACCCTCATGGTTTAGGGAGACTCTTGAAGATGCCGAGAGACACATTGCACCAAGGGGGACTTTCCGTGAAAGCAAGAAGCCGAACATGTATCAAGGATATTTGACCACCATGAGCGCTATCATTCAAAATCAGCCTTCATCATTCGAAGAAGTCGTGAAGCATCAAGTATGGAAGGATGCTATGAATGAAGAATACGAGTCAATTATGAAGAATGATGTTTGGGTTGTGGTCCTTAGACCCCAGGACAAATCGATTGTCACCTCTAAGTGGCTCTACAAAATCAAGCATGGAGCTGATGGAAGTGCAGACCCTCTCATTCACAAATGTAAGAGTGAGTTGGCTTCTGAATTTGAGATGAAGGACTTAGGACTGATGCACTATTTCCTAAGGTTGGAGGTCTGGCAAAAGGCAGGTGAAATTTTCCTCTCTCAAGGAAAATATGTTTTGAAGATATTGGAAAGATTTGGGATGGTGGACTGCAAGTCTGTGACTACTCCGATGGAACTTAACTTTAATAAGTTATGTGGTAGTGTTGCTGGACCTGAATTGGGAAATGCTTCTGAGTATCGTCAACTCATAGGAGCACTGATGTTCTTGGTGATCTCTCGTCTGGACATATTTTTTTGCAGTTAACACATTGAGCCAATATATGGTTGAGCCTCATCATTGGATTGGTGCCAAGAATCTTTTGAGATATCTTCGGGGCACAATCACTCATGGACTAAGATACACTGCCGAAAATGTGAGGCTGCATGGTTATTCTGATGCTGATTGGGCTGGCAGTGTGGTGGATCGCAAGAGCACTTATGGATGCTATTTTTCTTTGTGTTCTGCTTTGATATCCTAGATGAGTAGGAAGCAAAAATCGGTTGCCTTGAGCACCACCGAGGTCGAATACATAGCTGCTAGTATGGCCGCCTGTGAAGTTGTCTGGTTGAGGAAGCTCTTCAGTGAGCTGTTTGGACATGTGTTGGATACCACTGTGATCCTCTGCGACAACTAGAGTTGGATCCGATTATCAGAGAATCCCGTGTTTCATGATCGCTCCAAGCATATAGATATAAGGTACCACTTTATTCGGGATATGGTACAACGAGGAGTAATACGGCTCCATCACATTGGCACTAATGAGCAAGTCACCGATATTCTGACAAAGCCCCTGTGGAAGGTCAAGTTCTTGGCCTTCCAAGAACGACTTGGAGTTGTGGAGAGACCCTCTTATGAGGGTCCTGTATGAGATGGACATTGAGCTCTAGGAGCTCTGGGGGGGTTTGGGTACTTCTTGGAGCGATGAGAAACCATAGGGTGAGTGGTTCATCCTTCCTCTAGTGGTTTGTTGTGTACAAGGTGAGTAGTTCAGCCTTCCCTTGCCATACCCCTTGGCTACATGTAGGCACGATGAGTGGTTCATCCTTCTCCTGCCGAGACATCCTACCCATGCAGTCTGGGACTCATGGGAAGTAGCTCTCATCTGGCCAATGAGTAGGGAAATGAGGATAGGGACCATAGTACTATCGATGGACGCATCGTGTACTACCGTACTCCATATGCTAGGATGACTGATATTGATCTGGGATCAATTGGAACTGACTTCGGGTTAGTAAGAGTGGTATGACTCTCTCTTTTGATTAGAATTGACTTCAGGTCAGTAAGAGTGGTATGACACACTCTCCTTTGATTGGGGCTGACTTCGGGTCAGTAGAGAATGGTATGATACATTCTCGATCACGTCGTCTTCTTCATAGTTCAATAGATCAGAGCAGTGGATTGATGGCAGAGATAGTACAGATTGGCAAATGGATTAGAAGATGGAGTTCTCCCTAGTTGAGAGGGAGTGTTAAAATTGGCAACTAGGGCCAAACTCCACATGGGTCATCTTGTTTATGACAACTGATATTTTTCTTGGATTCCCCTCTCCGAGAGGTGTAGGCTTGATCTAAAGATCATCCGATTCCGACATGTACAAATGAAGTTATGAATTTATTTTGATTATGGACAAATTGTTAAGGTCAACCAAAAAACTTATGCAGGCTCAGAAGCCCAACAGTCACGTCTATTCATCCTCAACATTTGCTATAAATACATGATGCCTTAGCCTCATTTGGACACACTCATCTTCACACTTCTCTCTCTCTCTCCTCATTGATTGGGTATGGATTTCTAGGCCTCTCTCTGTCCACACGTCCAAAATTTCAGGAGAGCAAAATTTCAGGAGGCCGAAATTTCAGGAGACCGAATTTTTGGATAGTTTGACCAAACGTTGACCAGCATGCGTTGACCTCCTCTGATTGCGATTTTGTGGGGGCTATCTTTGTTTTTGCTGGCTGCATTTTCGGGCACAAAAATCGAGGCCAAACGTTGACTTTGACCAACGTTGACTACAGCTAGGGCTAACTGCAGTTTTGCTGTTTGACCAAATTTGACTGGGCTGATTTTGGGTTCTTTTGAGGGTTGATTCATCTTGTTGTTTGGAGGATGAAGTTGAATGAAGCTGACCAATTTATTGAGGGCGAAATCTGCCCTGTTGACCAGCATTAACTTTTCTGGTTAGGGCTCTTTTGCTGCTGTCATAAATTATTAGATTTGTAATTGTACTATCTCTCTTTGTTGAACTATTGAAGAATATAAGAAGAATTTATCAAGGGTTTCCGCACATTGGGGTTTGGCCTTGGCTGGTGACACATCTTGCGTCCTCTTGTCTTGGCTTGTCTTCTACTATTTATGTTTATGTTCTATCTGCATTTTACTATCATGTTGATGTGATTGCTAATCTAGATATTGATATTGGGCTAATAAAGAAATTGAAGTAAAATTTTCTCTAAAGAATATAACATACCATTGTTGCCTAAAATTAACATGTATAGATTCAGACTGGGTAGGAAGTGCTAGTGATTGGAAGAGTACTTCCGGATGTTATTTCATGTTGAGTTCGACAATGGTGTCGTGGTTCAACGGGAAGCAAAGATTTGTGGCACTGAGCTCAGCGAAAGCGAAGTATATTGCAGTTAGTTAGGCCAATTGCGAGGCTATTTGGTTTCGCAAAATGATATGTGGTTAATCTGGTCAAATGCTGAGACCTACTACGATATACTGTGATAATCAAAGTTTTGCATTAAACTCACAGAGAATCCAATATTTCATGGCTGGTTAAAGTACATAGAGATCAAGTACCACTTCATTAGGGATTATGGCCAGAGAGGAGCAGTGAGTTTTTAGTATACATCCTTTGATGAATAGGTTAGAGATATTCTCACCAAGTCATTAGCAAGGGGCAAGCAATGTGTATTTCAGAGACAAGATGGGAGTGGTGACAAACAGCTTCCTTGATAGGAGGGATTGTTGAAGAAAAAGGTACCAAGGAGGTGTTTCCTAGTGCATTTATTTTTTTGCCTAGGAAAACACCTTAAAACAACTTTTTAGCATATGACTTTATAAGTTATATTAAATTCATGATAAAGTACTTTAAGTATCATGTACTTTCTAGTATTAATGTCACTTTATATTTTAAAGTTGACTTTATGTGGAGAAAAAGTATAAGATACAAATGTAAAGTTATAAAGTGACTAGGAGTCATTAATGAGCGGGACCACATGAAGATGGGGTCAAGTGGGGGAATGATCTCCACCATTCATTTAGAGGGTTGAGGTCTAATCTCGACCCTTGATAAAAAAGGTTAGGGTTCTGCTAACTTAATAAAATTAAAAGGGCAGAAAATGTCGTAGAGCTCTCTCATTCTACTTGTGAAGAGTTAGAGAAGAAGAGAGGAGCGAAGAAGGAGAGGAGGTTGCTACAACAAAGCACGAGTTTGCAAGAGGAGATTTTTGCCAAGGAAGTCGAACTACAACAAGAGTAATAATTCGAACCTCAAGTAGTGATTGCAAACACAAAACTTTAGACTATTCTCACTCATTATCAGTGCGAGCTTTGAGGGATGGAGAAGGGCGTCTGTGCAATTTTCGAGGAGGTTTTGACTGTCATAAGTATAGTCTGACAGATCCATAGTTTGTGACAAAAATTCGAGTTTGAGGCTAAGTTATCAGGTAGATATTTAACACGAAATTTAAGAGAGACCAACTTGTTAGTTGACGGAAAATTGAGAGAAATTTTTGGGTTGACTGGCCCAAATTTCGAAGGACAATAGTTGTTCTAAAGCACGAGATTTGAGGGAGATTATCAACTAGTTATGGCACGAATTTCTAAAGTGATATAGTTTGGCAGAGGCACAATTTTCAAGACTGTCAATGGTTAGACAATGGATCAATTATGTGTGAGAGATGAGTATAAATGTGGTCATTTATTGTTGTGTAAATTATCTAAGAAATAACAAAAATAAAAATCTCCTTATCACAGGTTTCCTCCATTGTGGGGTTTTTCCAGGGTCAAGATAGACCAAAAATCACTATGTAAACATCTGTTTATGCTTGTGCTTTTATTTTCTTGTCAGTCGGAAAAATCAAAAAGTGTAGAAGTAGTCTAAAGCATTTCAAAATAATTCGCTAAAAGTTTTATTTATCAGCTACCACTTGGGGTTGTGGGCATTAAACTATATGCAAAAACCTTTGAAACTGGGAGGGCTACAGATCTGAAAATTTCTACATTAGCGTTATAGGAGGGGCACTACTTTAAGAACCTAGATTGAGATAGTGTTTACATTATCCCCTATACTAGACACTTTCCATGACACATTACAAGCACATATACCACATCCATTCTTTGGGTCTAACTTGTCATTGGTTCATTGGGATTTGACACCCATATGTCCAAAATCTTGGGTAGCATCGGAAAACATTGCCTTGGAGGTTGATGCAACTAAAAGAATGAAAAAACATATCATGGCCACAATAAAAGGAAAAGAAGAAAATCAAAATTTAAAAGATGGCTAGGGAAATAAATTAGTGCATGGGAAAAAACCTAGCATGAGCACTACCCTGCTCTTTATCCATCACCTGTTTCCTGAGCACATGATGCTCCTTTACATCAAAATGTACCCTTGCATGTCCCAACCCTGATGAGTGATCAATTGTATCATATTAAGGGGTAATAAAAATGCTACATCACACAGAGAAAGCTCTAACCCCTTGAGCTATATGTAGTAATACAAGGCATTATCAAGAAGAAGTAAAAGACACACAAGAGGTGTGGAAAAAATAGGTCGTGCACAGTAACTCATGCCTCAATGATTGCTCCCTCCTTTACATTCATACACTGAGGATGTGTACACCCCATAAACTAGTCCTCTTGACCATGGCACTTGGCCATGGAGCCTTTTCCGCTCTCCATTGTGACATATTTACACTAACACCTATTGATTGAGGAGTCAACCTTGGAATTGTCACTTCCCCTTGAGGGTTGGAAGCACCTAATAGGGTTGATCATAAGCTAGCTTTATCAAGGTAGGGAACACATTTACGGGACTTGGTCTAGTTAGATATCATAAGGTGATCCTTGTTTGAAGGTATTAATATGCTCTTAACATTCAAGTTTGGTCCACTTAGATACATATATGGTCTTAGTGTTTGATGAATGGTATATATGTTTTTTTTAGGCGGTCCACAACAACCCAGACCTTGAGGGCACCCACTCCATAGGTACCCAAGTCTCTTCAAAGAGAAAAATGGCTCAACAAATGCAATGTTGAGAGAGTTGGGCCTCCTGACAACTTAAGTAGATATTACATATCCCTGAGCACTCTCAGGACCCCAGACATTAGTCTACTTTGAGCTGGCAATGAGGAAGCTTCATGATGACATCACTGGACCCAACATGCCCCCAAGATGGCCTTGACACAATTTGATGGGAAAAAATTGATTTAGAGCCCAAATGAGGATGGTCTCCCATTGTGAGACTAGGGAGGGCTTGTTGCACTTTGGGAAGCCCTAACGTTGGACAAAGGAGCTGACATGATGGCACCCTAGCTAGAGTTGGGACACCAGAGGAGGATTTTTGGTTGGACTTAAAGGACCTTCCTCAAATTTTGGATGATTCTAACACTATGAAACATTTTCACACCTCATCACACCTTGACATGGCATTTGGAGCTAGAAAAGGTCGTGACATCAACACTTTTGATATGATTCACGTGTGGGAAATTATATTCTATTTTGTCATTTAGCTAGTGGGTTGGCTTGTAACCCAAGGTTATTCTGTGTGAAAATTGATGTAGGGGTTTCATTAGTCATAAATTTGATGAGGTAGACCTCATATAAATAGAGGTCAACTCATTTGTATTGTTCATCATCACTTGTGGATCAATTTGGCCTGTTTGAGAGACTTCAACCTCGCTGAAATAGACTTGTTTCTTGTGGAGATGTGGTCTTTTGTGGAGTATTTTCTTATGGAAACATTCTCTTGCTTTGGAGACATAATTTTGGAATAATAAGTATTCTATGTTGTTGAATATTTTTATGACTATTGCATGGAATGGATATTGTTAGGTTTTCTATGTGCTAGTTTTATTGAATATTTTTTTATGGAATCTTGGCAAAGTATTGGATGCATTACCCTTTAAGATTTGTGTGACAATCCCTTGAGTGATACTTCATGTTAAGCTCCCCTCAATGAATTTATTCCCTCATAAAATGATAGCTAGGGTACGAAAACTATGGTTTTTCATTATACCTTACTCCATTTTAAGGTTTAAATTGTCATAAGTGGATCTTCCTCTAGACTCCATCACCTAAGATCGAGCACTGGCCTTTCCACATAGGTTATCTCACTACAAAAATATCTTTAAAACAAATTCTTCTCTCTCCTCAAATTTTCATTCCTTTAAGGCAAGTTGCTAGGCTAGGGTTAGGGTCGAATTCAACTTGTGGTTTGTGACTCATTGACACAAAATCACCCTATTTTCGTGGTAAAATCTTCCATTCTAGGGATGATGTCATAAGATCTATGTAATTTTTCCCTAGGGTAAACCTTAATCTAGCCCTAGGCTTCAACTTGGGGCTTTTTGAAGGGTTGTTGTCCCAAAAATTGATCATATTCATCTTATGAGGCCTTTTCTTGCCCTTGTGTACCTTGGTAAGTTTGTTATAACCGCTTATTCACAAACCATAGGTTGCTTGTGCCTTAGATGGTCTTTTGGAGGGCATGCTTTGCCTTGTCTATTCTAGTTTAACCCTTGTACTTAAGTTGAGTGTCCCACCTAAGTCTATTTGTGTCACCTTTAAGCCTTAGACTTGAGTATCCATCAGGTGACCGCCATAGGGAAGCCTCCCTTGTGGTGAACATCCACTAAAGAGCAAGAGGTGGTGGTCGGGGTGACATTGGGTCCCACCTCATAGTGTTGTCACTTGGTCTAGTGCTTGTCTTGTGAGCTCCCCTCACAAGACCTGCTAGTATATTAGGAAATAAGGACCATATAGATGAACTAGGTGCCATGGTGTGTAAGTGGATTAGGGGCTTTGTTGGTGTGTGGGGGGTGTATTTATGATGCTAGATACATTTCCAATGGTTAGGGCCTCCTTGGATCCATTTCCTCCAAATTTTTGCACCCAGGAATATCGCCATGGTGGTGGGCTCTCGCAAACCAAGTCCAACTTTGAGTTTTGGTTTGCAGAGCTTGTCCCATGCCACCATGGATCATTTGTGTTCCAAATTAGAGGCCCCCCAAAAATGAAATTTTTGTTGAATTCGCCAAAGTTGTTGAAGGATCAAGAATGGTGCCATTAGTGCTAAACACAAATAGATGGGGAGGGATTGAAGCACAACTTTTAGAAGGACTAGTATGTTAGGGATATTCATAGAGCGTAAGGCCCATCTTGTTAACTTGCAATTGATATTTGATATGAGGACCTCCCACAAGCCCCATTTCAATGAGCTTTCTGCTGACGTGGCTACTAGATATTTTGAGGGAAAATTGCATTTTTGAAAGCTCAGGATATTGGCTATATGTTGTTGAATAGAGAGAGAAGTGTTGAAGAAGAAAACATGAGATTTAGATTTGTTGATATCCATACTTGAGGCAAGAGAAAATACCTCGAGAATTCAAAGAAACTGTTGGGCTTCAAAGATAGATAGGGTGCCCATTCCCATTGTGGCATCTACGAACTGTTGATGAGTGAGGGGGAGATCATCATCGAAAAGACAGAGGCTTTGGAGCGAGTTCATGGAGACTGCTACTTTAAGAGATCACTCCAGCCCTTCCATGGCCAGAATGAAAAGAAAAGGCAAAAAGGTATCACCATGACGGATACCACAGGAGGATTTAAGCAGGGAAGATGGAGAACTGTTGACAAGGATGGAGAAGGAGGTAGAAGATAAGAGATTACCAATCCAGTTTGTCTAGTTCTTGGACAAAGCCAAAAGCTTTGAGGATGCGGAACAAGTATTGCTAGTTAGGCTTGTCAAAATCTTTTCAAAGGTCTAGCTTAAGCAACATCCCATGTTTATGCGAGATTTTTAGGGAGTGGATGACTTCGTGAGCAAGCATGATGCCATCAAGGATTTGGCAGCCTTCTATAAAGCCAATTTGCTCTGACGATATAGACTTTGGGAGTAGGGCCTTGAGACGATCGATAATGATTTTAGTATTGATCTTGTATATAACATTACAAAGAGCGATGGGTCCGAATCTGTTAGGATCGTCCATTTTATCTTGCTTTGGAAACAATGCAAGGAAGGTGGCATTATGATCCAAAATGGATCCTAAAAACCCTCTAAGTCTTCAAAAATAAAAAACTGTCGCATGAGAAAAACCCTTACAAAAGGCATATTACACTATCGGGCAAGAAAAAACACGCAAAAATAGTGAAAATAGAGCCTATTAGAGTCTATCACAACAATGCACAGGAGCCGTCGGATCTGGCCGATCAACGGTCTAGATCTGATCGGCATATCGCAATTGGCGGTGGCAGGCGAAGTTAATTGGGCGCGGCCTTATAGAAATCGCCGATCAAGCGCGATTAGATGAGGACCGTCAATCAAGTGCGCAGATTCGACGGTCCAGATCTACCCGCGCTATATCGCATCGCTCGTATGCATGTACTAAGGGACTTAACTCGCGGCTCGGAGGATCAGCGATATGCGATTTCGATATTGCAATATCGCATCACAACTACGTAAGGGGTGATGCCAAGGAGGCCAGCGACCATGCGATGCGCTGATAGCTGATAAGGCTGATCGACGTAATCGACGATCAGAGGTCTCGAAGGATATGCGATAGTGATATATAGCCAGACCCGAAAGGGTTATGAATGCGATATTATGGTATTTGAAGTTCGATATGGAGCATTTTGTCGGGTTTTTTGTGTATTTGGGGTTTTTCGCTATAAACTCAAATACGAAGAAAACCACGACTATACGATTTGTGATAGCGATTTAAAGGTGGACACGATGGAGTTTAGGGCGGATTCGATAACATTTCACGTCCGATAAAAGACATTTTTATGGATTTTACAACGTTTTACGTGTGTTTTTCTGTGTAAACAGAGAATGATTGTTTTGGGATTTTTAACGCGCCAATGGTCCCTTCCGTTACAAGACAGGTGGCCACCCTCCCTGAAGACATTTAACAATGATTGTTTAACGCTAAGAGGGGATTTGAGCGGACAAAGGCCGGAAGCAGAGAACCTAAAGGGGAAAACGAACAGACAAACGCTGATTGGCTTAAAAGCAATTGAATGACAGAGACACGAGTAGGCAGTGCTGAGACAGAGAGAAAACAGAGACAGAGAGCGAGAGGGAGAGTCTATGTACTCAAAAAGACTTGGGGGATCCAAGTAAAGCCCTATTGTTTTATCCCTGTTCTCTTGAGACTCAATTTGAGCTCACATTTGTAAAAACTCTGCTCTTGAAGACATAATAGAGAGGTCACCACTGAAAGCTGGACCAGGAGACGTAGCCCAAGAGTTTTGGGTGAACTCCTTGATTATTTGCTGTGTTATGCGTGTATCTGTTATGTTTTTCTAACTGCTTCTTTGTCTATATTATTTGCAATCTTTTCGATCCATTGCACTAAGTAATTGATCCGAATTGGATCCATCAAAGACTGGCAAAGAACCATGACTGTATCAGGTCGGGACGAATCTCTAAAAATTCCAAAAAAAAAAACAGCAATCAAAAACACCCTGAACTAGTGGCAATGGCAGCCAACGTGGAACGACGAGGACCTCGGTCAAAGCGCGCTGATCGAGGCCCATGGAGACTGCACAGAAGGTCAAAGTAGCCCATGGGAGCCCCAGATCGGGAAAAGGAGGTGATTTTTGATGTGCTAATCGCGCATCGCTGGGCGAACAGGGCTGAAATGGGGGAAGCTCGAGCACTTGGACGCATGGCGAACCGGAGAACCGCAGGCGGGAAAGGCAAAAAGTGCTAATCGTACAGGGCGGGGCCCGCGCTCTGGAAACCGACGGTATTGATCGGGGCGCCCTCAAACGGTAAACGGTTTTGGAGAAAGCGGAGCGATCCCACTCAGCGATTGACGCGTTGCGGCGGGGGGGAGAGAAAACCGCCGTTGATCGCGCGTTATCAGTGGAGCAGGTCAACCGCGTGGTACGTGCGTATGACGTTGGATCTGGGGAATCTAGATCGGACGACTGAGATTGCGCCCGATGGAGGAAGCGGAATTGACGAAGGATTAAGCCGCGTTTGCGAAGATTTGGGGTCCATTTGACCACCACTGTGGAGGAAGAACGCATCCACGACGTAAGTGAAGAAATGAACCGACGAGTAGGTTGGCGCTGTTCAGATGGGGACATGTGGCCACACCCTAAGCGTTCATGCTGACGCCGAACAGGGAACTCCAAGCGTAGCTGCAGAAGGTGAATCGACAGAGGCGGAAGAGGAACCGAACGGGCATGGGGACGAATGGGTAAAAGCCATGAACAGAGACAGTCGAATCAAGTGGAAGTAGACACAAAGAGAGAGTCGAGAGATGACAAAGGTGAACATAGAGAACAACAAACAGAGCAGAAGAGACAGAGGGTCGAGCTGACCAGTGGCAGCATCAAGCACTAGAGCTTGAAGATTCAAGCCATCCCATAGAGTAACCTGTCCGGACTGAGCATCATACTTGGCTCCTTCCACTGTAGACCAGAAGGTCACAGAGCTGGTAGGAGGTAGAAGAGTCTGTGTACTGTAGTGGCTTGGGGAATCCAAGAAACCACCCTGCCAAGCAAACCTGCTTCAGGAGCACTCACATTGAGTCCCTGCATTGTAATTCTCTGCTCAAAGACCCAATAAAATAAGGCCACCACTGAAAGCTGGACCGGAGACATAGCCCTGGAGAATAGGGTGAACTCCTTATTAAAATTGCTGGTGTCTTTGTGGTTTCTTACTGTATTTCTTTGTTGTCTTTCCATTTAAATGTCTGTGTATTGGCAATTTGATCGATCTGTTGCTTAAAAAACACAGAACACACACCGACACATGAGTCTGTAATACTTTTTGTTTAATAAACTTTAAATTGGTGTCACTCCTAGGGTGATTATCAGATCAAGTGGTATCAGAGCGCGAGGTTGTAAGGTTAGACAAGCTTGTGTTGGTTTAGCTGTGAATGCTCACTAGATCAAAGCTCAAATTAGGAGAAGGAGAGTTGGTGGAAACTAATCCTGAAATTGGGAGAGTCTATCCTCGGAAGACAATGTCAGAGGAAGGTTCT
>APFE031658277.1:0-31818 GCA_000404065.3 Pinus taeda | reverse complement strand
TAAAATACCCTTTTCAAAATTCCTGCTCCTTTTTAAAATATACTTTTCAAAATTCCAACATATAATTATATATGTTTCTTAATAAATATAAAAACATATATAATGTTTTAACCTTTTCACATTTCACACATACATATGTCGGTTTGAGAAAAAACTTGATGTATATGTGCAAGCTTGATGCAAAAATTCTTACGAACACCACGTTTCAACTCTAATCTCCACGGATCTCCACATTTCAAACTCCAGCAACACGTTTCAACATAGATCCATGACCTTGTTTTTCTTGTAGCAACTGCCTTTTAGTTCCAGTGTTCCTCAGCTATTTTCTGGACAGATCCTTCAACAGCTCCAAGGGTAACAACCAACGTTTTAATGAACGTTGCCAAAGTAAGGCGATGGCACTAAGTGGCTTGCACAGTGGATATTCGACCCTAGCTCTGATACCACTTGTTGGAGTCCCGATTGTCGTTACACCAAAACCCGTAGGTGTTAGTAAACAAACACATCGAGACCTTTAGCTCTGATGCCAATTGTTAGATCAGAGCATACATAATACGCAACAGATTTATACTCAGAGACTTAGATGGAAATAGCAAAGCATAATTCACAAAGACAGACAAATGGAGAAACAACAAGATTACTCAATCAGAAACAACATAATAGATAAAACAATCACTGGAGAATAGAAATCACTTTGCATTACATAACAGGCTTGGGCCTTGGCTTGTGTTCCTTGGCCAGAGAAATTACAAATTTATAGAGGTAGAAGAAGAATCTAGAATCCTGCATGTGATTCATGAATTTAGCTTCACACTTAACATCATCTCAAAAGAATTAATTCTAACTCTAATGGCGGTGTTGATCCAATGCTCCTGTGTGTTTCGTGGCATGTGCTTAACACTAGTGATGTGTTTGTTTACTAACACCTGCGGGTTTTGGTGTAACGACAATCGTGACTCCAACAAGTGGTATAAGAGCCAAAGGTCTTGAGTTCGAAACACACCTGGCTCAGGTTGAGGGGGGAGATTATTGCATTCCCCGTTAATGGCGGTGTTGATCCAATGCTCCCATGTGTTTCGTGGCATGTGTTTAACACTAACGATGTGTTTGTTTACTAACACCCACTGGTTTTGGTGTAACGACAATCGTGACTCCAACCATTTGAACTAACAATTCAAACTTTTATTAATATATATATATATATATATATAATAATATATTAATATAAAAATATCATTTATAATTTTTTTTCATTTATCTAAATTTCACCTAAAATTTTTAGAAATTAATTTTTTTTTTAAATAATAGAAAATATAATTCTAGAATTAAATATAAAAAACATTTTTATTTGTTTTCCTTTCCAAAATTCCCGACTAAAAAATTTGGAATTAAACCTTTTGGTAATAGGAAAATATAATTTTGAATTACTATATTTTTATTAAAAAAAATTTAAAATTTGATATAATTATCTATTTACGTTGCTAAAGATGAGAAATTATAAATCAATTAACTTAAGAATTATAAAAGTTCCCTAACAATAAAATTATTTTATTTTATTAAATGATTAAAATAGAAGTTCTTAACAATAAAATTATTATTTTATATTTTTTAATAAAATTAAATTAAAATAGAAAAATTAGTTTATCTTTGTACTATTATATTATTAATATGAAAAACTTATATTTTTAAAACTGAAAAATAATCTAACAGTATTAAAATTAAATATGTTTATGGTAAAATTTGAAGGTAATCAATGAATGTCTTAATTTCAGATAATAATAAAAAAAACTCGGAACGCCATATCTTATTTAACGAAAATGTATGTATTACACACATTTGAATGTGACCAAGAGTTGAGGTTGACTTTTCAACAAAAAAGAAATTGTGCATCTTATCATTTCTTTTTACATAATTTAGAATTATGTAGAATTGTAGTTACATAATTTTAGTTTAATATTTCGAGATTAAATTTTAGTTAATTTTAATTAATTATGGCAGAGATTTTTAAAAATTTGAGTTTATGTTGAATGTCTTAATAATTTTTTAAAGTGTCAAATTTATTTATGGATTCAAAATAATATTTTGAAAAACAAAAAATTATATTTTTATTTGCAATAAAATATTTTATCTATAATTACATTATGCCTAATTTATATTATTTTTTTTTTATAATTATGTTCTTAATAAATAAAATATTGAATCTGAATTTATTAACATAATTATTAAATATTTTAATGTTTTAAAAGTATATAATTTTTAGTCTTGGAGTATAGAAATCTAATTGCTTTGATTTTGTTTTTACCAAAATTGTTATGTTTAAAAAAAATGGTTTTTTTATTAAATTTATTTTTTTGAAATTTAAAAGTATTTTTCAGAATTTTCAAAAATAAAAAAATTTATATTTTGATTAGCTACAAATGTTGATTCGACTAATTAAATGTGGTGGTTAGATGTAACATTTCTTTAAAAAAATTAACACTAAAATAAAATAAAATTTTAAAAATAAAACATAATCTCTCCATTGATTGATGTCACATGGTGTACCCATCAGATCATCAATTTGGGCATGATCTTTTAATTCTCCTCCAAAATTTAGTAATGACTAAATGGTTGAATACTATTATTAGATAAGGCTTCCAATTTATTGGCTATTGTCCAAATGTGGGTTACCAATGCCAACTCTATAAGGAATGTACTAACAACTAATGGGTGGGCATCGATATCAAAAACAAGTTGTAACTCTATGTAACATTGATGGACTATACTCTATACACCCTGCCTCCATTTTACCATTTTAATATCTATCACAATTAGATCTAGACCCCATTTCTTTGTTGTCTTTACATTATAAAGTTGTTTTTTTTATGGCCACTCATAATGATGTTTGAACTCTAATGCTTTTGTGTTTTTAGATTACAATAATGCTCTATATGTTTTTCCTGCAAGGCTCTTCAGTGTCTCTAAATTGTAAAGGTGCTCTTTATGATCACGTGCGCTCAGGATTAGGGTTGCTTGCTTTGTGGGTTGAGAGGAGTGGAGAATTCATATTTCATTTGTTACTTTGAGATATGTTAATGAGATTTTCATTGTGTGTGTCGGCGTTTGTGTTCTGAAAATGTAGGTGGATCTAGTGGGTGTTACTACGATGTTGGAGATGATGTCAAATATGGTTTTCCAATTGTTTTTACATTCACAAGATTTTCATGGAGTGTGATTGAGTATGGGAAATGGGTTGATGTGGCAGGTCAGCTAGGAAATAAATTGTCGTGAAATCAAGTGGGGAATAAATTAATTTATGAAAGTTAATTCTAAGTATGAAGTCCACTGGTGTGGGGTATAAATTAATGAATACTAAAAATGTTTCAAAATCAATGATGTCTCCTAGTTCGGTTCTATGTATTGTATGAAATTCTCTCTTTGCAATTGTCATGTTGCAATAAGTTCTTTACATGCACTAATCTGCTAACTCCCGTAATTTAAGTCTTACTACAGTTAGTCCTTTACATACAAAGAATCTATTGAACTCTAAATTGTCTTGTTCCATCCATAGTTGATTGCATTTGCTAATAAATATATAGGCAAATATGACAAGAGCATCAACATTGTTGGGAAGTAGTACTCGTCAGTGAGTGGCTATGGGGTGATTGGAACTTCAAATAATATGCTCTAGACTATACATTTGTTTTTTTTTTTTAGCTCAAGTGTATTTGTGCTTGCAGCTAGTTTTGCTAAAATTACGTGTGGCTTTTGTGGGATTAGTTGTTATGGACTGCCTCCTGGATGTACCAATCCATGGGAATGAGTATTGTTGGAGTGTGTAACCAGATATGAAAGATAAGCATGAATTTCTCTATTATTAATAAAGATGTTACATATTAATACATTATGTGAGTGTTGGACTCATTTTCCAAGGTCTCTTGGACTCCTTATGATGGTTCACCTTCCACACTATAACCCTTAGCAGATTATGTGTCCAACATCCCCCCCCACCTCCCGCCCCCTTAATATGAAGGGGTTTATATGAGTCCAAGAAGAGAGATAAATACAAAAATGAAATAATTCATGGTAACAATTGGCTAAATATTCTCTTTAAAATGATGATTTTTAAGGAAGACCAAAAATCCAAAAGGTGGGAGAACTCGAGGTCTCAACTAGTGGTGGTTTAAGGATGACTGCTAACATTGGAATTCTTATTGTAGCTCTTGGAAAAATTGCAAATATAGCTAGAAGTTGAAGTCTTCTGCTAGATGAAGTGCTCCCAATATTAGTTTGAAGATGACCGTAAACTGAATCACACTCATAACTTTGACTCTGGATGAAACTTTGTTTATGGTTCAGGCTTGAGGCTCTTTAGCTTTCACTATTGCTCATTTTATGGCTTAGGCTCTTCAAAACTTGTAGTTGATCATCAATTCTCCCCTATCAAATACAATGTGAGAAGATGATACCACTGTTACTCAAGCTCACTTGTACATGCCTGATCAATAGGGCTTCTAAAAACAAGAAGCATCAATGTCAATGCCCTCTTATCCCATACAAAAATGAGAGGATGAATATGTTTATAAAATGTTCACATGGATGAAGATCGAAAAATAATGATCCTACATGCACGGAGCTCAAGAAGGGTGTTGGTTTCCACCGAAAATGCACCCGTTTACAATGAAATTTCACTAGGAAACTTACAAAAAACACCATTTGCAAGTTACCATTGTTTTTAATTTGAATGTCCAAGAAACTCATTGATTCTAAAACTGAAGGAAGAATGACCAAATCCAACAAACAAAAAATAGCCTATGCATGACTCTAAAAAAACCTGCATTGAAGTACTTGTATTGTCTTGTCTATTATATTTATCAACAAATGGAACAATTGAATAATAGTTTCTTTGAATAATGCATCTTTTCCACTATTGATTGTCATGGAACTAAACAAATCTCTAGCATATGTTAATACCAATGAATAATGAAATGCCAAAAATAACTCCATCATATCACAATTATACAAAGCTCCATAACAATTCCATGATTAGAGGCTAATTGTATGCCAGATAGGGGCCACTAACTGCATAATAAAGGGATGAAAAACAAGACTACAGTGTACAAAACCTTTTTGGAAAGGCACTCTTATTTTAGTTGTTTGCATGCTCATCCATATTTTTCCATAGAAACCTCGACGTGTCCAATAAGTACTATCTCAAATACATTGTTGATAATGTCCAACTTTTAGGGGGCATTGTCTGGGTGATTACAGAGTTCAATTGGGACATGAAATAAGCAAGCTTGCAATTCCTAGAAGCTAAGGTATTGTCATTGTATTCTGGTGCTTCAACTTCCCTATGAATTCTAGAAACTTTTAAAGGGGAGCATCCCTAAGCTTTAAATCTTGCAATTGTGAAGGAGCCTATCAAATATTTTTCATGAAATAATTAATTTAGTCATTCTTATTTATTTTGATCTTTACAATTGTACAATACTTTGGTGACAATGCCTTGGTACTAGAGAGGTCATTTTGGTTTATAACTACTCATTCAGCATCTTATTGAGAATACTAGATTATATCCACAGCATAATGCCCTATTTTAAAAAAAAAATGTTTAGCTTAATTTTGTTCTTTATTTTTCAACTACTAATTTAACCTCTTATTATGAACAAGAAATTATCCCCACATCATGTACTATTTTCAAAAAATTCCTAAAGCTTATATTTTATTTATGGTTTTCCTCTTTTCTCTTGCTCGCATAGGAGTGAAAGAGCCCTCCCTTGGTCTCCAAATGGACTGTTCACTACTTGAAAATAGCCCTAAGATTTCAATTCAAGAGCTCATGTTCATATTGGTCTTGTCTCTACTGGCAGAATGATAATAATGATTCAAGCTTGGGCTTAGCAATAACTTCAAGGAGTGCACCTTTCATATTATATCCAAATGCTTCCACCATGTCATAATCATTCAATATTTCTTTGGAAGGGGGAGACCAATTGAAGAACTGAAGCATCTGAGCCAAACAAAGTAATACCACACTAATTCCAAGGGAAACCCTAGGGAAGCCCTCCTTCATGTTCATTAACAATATATAACAGAGGACTTAAAACAAGAAATTACAGGGCTTCAAGCTCCAATTTTATAATTTGGTTGCAAAATTAGAAAAAAATAACCCACAAAATAGATTTTTTCCACCCATGAAGTGATTTGTTATAAAATTACCATTAAGCATAAAATTCACACAATCTAGACCTTTTGCCACCTTGTTTCTAGGAACTTGTTCACTAAACACCTTTTAGAGTGTACAAGAGAAGAGATAACCACTGTCATATGATTAGAAAAGGGAATAAAAATTATACGAAATCATCCTAGTATGAATGAGAAAAAATAGATTTATGTTAACTTTTAGTTGAGAGTATGGCCAAATGAAATATTTTATGATCAAACTCTCCACCGAGAGTTTTTCCAAGGAAACTTCTTTGTAGTTAGCACAAACTAGAATTGAAAAATAATCTCATACTATAGTTTCAAATTTTTCTACCAAGAAATTTGTTCATCTCTCATCTGAGAGTTTTTCTAAGCTGACATTTTTTTTATCAACGAAAATTAGGAAACATTCTGTAATTTTCTGAAAACGATAACTTCAGAGAAGACAATCCTTGCAAAATTTAAGCGTTAGATGGTGATCTTGGTACCAACATGTTCATATCTCAATCTAGTTTCTAATGATATAAAATTTCTTCATTTTCATGAAGAATTGATATTTATTACTAATTTTATACTATATTGTTTCACTGCAAATTTTGACAATTCTAAAAATTACATAAAATAAAAATTCAATAAATTCAAAATCGAAACACCAAATCATTTGAAAAATTACTTATAGCTTCCTATCCTTGTCCTCTTCAAACGTATATTTTCAACTGACTTATTGATGATCACATTAAACAAAAAATTGATGGATTTCCAAATGTGTTGAAAAAACACCATTTTTTGTTTTACCGTATTCCATTAAATGTTAAAAAATAGTGATTGAACTGAAAATTCCCAAAAACTAATCCATGCACTAATACAATACGTGTAGATTGTGATGACATAATTTTTTCCCAAAAATAAATCACCATCTCTAAAAACCATGGTGGTTCATTAAGTCACTTATTATACTCGCTTTAAATTTTGAAGTATATGAAATCTTGGCCATGTATTGTGGGTGCCTCAATAGCTTGGCCATTTTCCACTTACTAGTTATAGAGGAACTATTTATTCTTGTAGCAACCATCCTATTAAAAGACAAAAATACTATTAGCATTTGGATTTTTGTGTTGTATAAATCAAATGAAAGAACTACATTCAATACAAATGCTAGCTACAAAATTGGTGTTATGTATAATCGAGGCAGACACCTGACATACCATGAAAAAAATAGACACCATGTCAAGAACAATAGGTGAAAATGAAGAAATATATATATTGAGTATGATAATTAACACCCATAATTGTATTTACAAGAACCAAAATCATCAACAAAATATATGGCATTTTTATTTTTAGTAAGCTTCCAATTAAGAAGGTATGATAAACCAACACTAACAAGGAAGGGAACCCATAAAGCACATGGCACTTCTATGCAATGTTTGAAATTTTGGGTATGGATATTATGGCATTAATCACAGAACTTGCATCTCAAAGCCAAATGGTGCATGAGCATTGTTGTACTAGAGTAAGGGATGTTGTTAGAGGATACCATCACAATGATGCTAAAGCATGTGACTCGAAGGGAAAAATATTCAAACTTATTCCAAAAAAACAAAAAAAAATCTACAGGCAAAGGAGTGGGGTCCTTTAGCCATCAACTTCCATGCTTTTCTAGTTTAGGATAGGGATAGGATTTAAGAATAAGATCATGTTGTAATAATTGTTGCATGGATAAGCTATAGTGGAGGTTCTCGAGGGGGATGTCTCGCAGAATTGTTAATCATAATACAGCAGGTCTAAGGAGGAGCACATAAGACATCTAAATTATCTCTTACAAATTCTATTGCAGGAGAAATTATTGCTGAATTTGAAGAAGTGTTCATTCATGAAAGAAGAGCTAGTGTACTTGGGTTTTGTTATTTCTGTTGAAGGGCTGAAAATGGATCCAGAGAAGATCAAGGCAATCGTGGAGTGGCCTTCACCTAAAAGTGTCTTTGAGGTAAGAAGTTTTCATGGTCTTGCTAGTTTTTATAGAAAATTCATCAAGCATTTTAGTAAGATCAATGCTCCTATTATCAAGACCATAAATAAAGATAAGAAAGATAAACAACTATTTAGATGGACTGCTGAAGCAGAAAAAAAATTCAGCTGTTAAAGAAGAAAATCACTGAAAATCCTATTTTGGTTCTACCTGATTTTAGTAAACCTTTCCAAGTGAAGTGTGATGCCAGCAGAGAAGTAATTGGAGGTGTTTGAAGTCAGGAAGACAAACCTATAGTTTATTTTAGTGAAAACATAAATGATTCAAAGAAGAAGTGTTCTTCTTATGATAAGGAGTTCTATGTAGTTGTGCAGTCATTCAAGAAATGGAGGCATTATCTAATGTCAAAAGAGTTCATACTTTATTCAGATAACCATGAACTACAGTATATTATGCAGCAGCTAAAGCTTAGCCAGAAACATGCTAAATGGGTAGAGTATCTTCAAGGTTTCCATTTTGTCTTAAAGCATATAAATGGCCAATCAAGTAAAGTTGTAGATGCCTTAAGCAAGAGAAGTGTATTATTTCAAGAGAGTCAAATCCAAGTGTTGGGTTTTGATTTTCTTAAAGAATTGTATGAAACAGATTCAGGTTTTAAAGAGGCATTTGAAGCTTGTAAAAATCCTACTTTGGTGGATAGGATTAAATGGTTGGATTACTTCTTACAAGATGGACTGTTGTTTAAGAGAAATCAACTATGCATACCAAACTATTCTATGACGGAGAAATTAATCAAAGAGAAACATAATGGAGGACTTGCAAGACATTTTGGTGTAGAGAAGACTTATGAGTAGTTAAACAGATTTTATTTCTGGCCGAAAATGAAATCTGAAGTGGAGAAGTATGTGAAAACTTGCAAAGTCTGTCAATATGCAAAGGGAAGGAGCCAAAACATAGGTTTATATGTTCCATCACCAATTCCAGATAGGCCTTGGGATATGGTAAGTATGGATTTTGTTTTGGGCTTACAAAAGACTCAAAGAGGTAATGATTCAATTTTTGTTGTAGTGGACAGATTTTCAAAAATGGCACACTTTATTCCATGTTATAAAACTAGTGATGCTTCTCACATTTCTAATTTGTTTTTTAAGGAGGTTGCAAGTTTGCATGGGTTTCCTAAGAGTATTGTCTCAGACAGTGATTCCAAATTTGTTGGACATTTCTAGAGAGAATTATGGAAGAAGTTAGGAACTAAACTAAGTTTCAACTCTGCCTATCATCGAAAACCGATGGACAGACTGAAGTTGTGAACGGGAATTTGGGCAATCTTTTAAGGAGTCTTACTACAGAACATCCAAAGAAATGGGATCAAGTGTTGGCACAAGCTGAATATCCATATAATGACTCACCTAATAGGAGTATAGGACAGATTCCATTCCATATTGTTTATGGAATGCATCCAAGAGGAGTATCTGAGTTAAGAAACTTGGCAAAAGATGAGATGAGAAGTGCAGAGGGAGAATATTTTGCTTTAAAAATGCAAGCAATACATGAATAAGTGAAACAACAGTTGCAAGATAGCAACATCAAGTACAAAACCAGAGAAGACATGAGAAGAAGAGAGGTGAACTTTGAAGTTGGAGATTTGGTTTTAGCACACCTCAAAAAGGAAAGGTTTCCAAGGAGGGAGTATTGAGGAAATTTTCTACAAATGCCTATGAGATTGAATTACCCCCTGATGTTGGAATATCACTAATTTTCAATGTTGCTGACCTATACAAGTATGAAGGTGAAACTGCAAATGATACAAAAAAGGATTAAGAGACCTAAGAGATTGACTGGGTAAAATAGTTACCCACAGCAAAGGAATTGCAACCAGAAAGAATTCTGGATAAGAAGGTGTTTAAGAAAACAAGAGGACAAGAGTACTTGTAGTATTTGGTAAAATGGAAGGATCAGCCAACAGCTGAGGCTACTTGGGTTACAAAAAACATGCTACAGAAACTAGGCAATTATGTAGATGAGCTCATGGACAGGAGCCCATGAAGAATTTTGTCCTCAGGAGTCTTATGCTGGAGCATGTGACTCGGAGGGAAAAATATTCAAACTTATTTCAAAAAAATCTACAGGCAAAGGAGTGGGATCCTTTAGCCATAAATTTCCATAATTTTCTGGTTTAGGATAGGGATAGAATTTAAGAATAAAATCATGTTGTAATAATTGTTGCATGGATAAGCTGTAGTGGAGGTTCTCGAGGGGAATGTCTCACAGAACTGTTAATCATAATAAATAAGTTTCTGTTTCAGAAACTGGTTGCTAAAATGAACCAGTAGATATGTAATTGGCATGCTATTCTTTGTTAATTGGTATTTGTATGTGTATTTGGTTCGAGTTCTTCTCTTCTAAACCTTGTTAATGGTGATTCGGCCTTGTTTTTCCTATTAATACTTGCTCTAGCTTGTTGGTGTGTTCTTCCCTTATATCGACATGCCATATTTCCATTATAAGCATTATTGAGCTTCTAAGCAGAAACTCTATTTTACACAGGAAAATAGTGAAAAGACTTAGCCTGAACGAAGTTCTGGACCTGAGATCTTATTAAATCTCGTTCATAATCGTATCAAGTCTGAACCATTATCGCATCATAGAACCATAGTGGAGCGGGAAGGACCTTTGGAACCGCCGAAGTCCGAAACTCTGATAGCTCTGACCCGAAATACTATAGAGAAGGGTGGATAGGTTTTCGGGTTTGTGAGGCTTATCGCATCACAAGACCGAAGTGGTAGGAACCTAGAATTGGTGTATTGAAATCACCGACAGAGATTTTCGAGAGCTCACGTGTTATCGCATAGGGGAAAGGCTAGCATAAGGTTGATAGTTAAAGTGACGATAGTGTTAATGCGTATAACACATTCCTTTGAAAATTTGCATCGATAGTGTATGTCTGGGTGTTAATATTTCCCTTTGTAAATTCGTCGATAGTGTAGTTCTTAGAATTAGCAATACAACCGTTTATAACTGTTGATAGTGTATTTTTTTAATTCCTATGGGATTACGGTTCCGATAGTGGAAAAGAAGATTTGTTCTGAAATTTGTTCCCGTTAACAAGGGTCGGGTGATTTAGAAGGAAAACGTGATTATTTTAGGAAAAAGGGGAAACTTATGAAGCAATCAGTCTAACAATAGATGACAGATACACCAATTGAAGTAGAAGGAGTAATTCAACCAGTGTTAGAAGAAATTATATCAGGTTTTGGTTGTTTGTCCATATCGCCTGCACCCATGCCACCACACATCAACAATGGAACTTGTACCTAAAATGAAGTTAGTGCCGAGCAATGTTAATACCAATGTGAAGCTTTATATACCTAATCAATCATGAAACTTGCATCTCAAATATGTTCAACTCATGCCAAATATAAGTTTTCACTACTTCAAAGAGAACCTAAATATATAACTTTATCTGAGAAGCAACTTCATAAATTGATAGTATTTTTACCATTGGAGAAGAAGTTCAAGGTTAGAAAGTGAGGAAGAATTTGAGAATATTATTTTGTAAGATGTGAGAACATTATATGCTCTGTTGACTATCACAATTCATAAAGAACTTGTAGAGTAAACAAATATTATAGATACAATGATGCATCAATCGCATGGTTGACTAAAGATGACAATAACATGGCATATTATCAATCCTCTGGCCTAGAAAAGTGGTTTCATTTGAAATAAATAAGACAATGGCATTGTTTTCATTGATGGAAAAGGAGCAGTGACAAGGCAAAGAAGCAACAAAAGAGCAGAAAAGATGTGATGGCAAAGGAACAACAAAAGATGTGACAGCAAAGGAGTAGTAAAAGAGCAACAAAGGCAAAGGAGCAACAAAGCAACACAGGAGCAACAAGGCACGTCTATTATGTTTTGATGGTTTGGCATAACAAAGAAGCAGCAAATACCATGGCACAGTTGATGCATGCACAGTTGTGAAAAGAGCTGCATTGAGTTACGCTTACATATATATTGTGACGATGATTGATTATTGCATATATTTTGTGTAAGGCTAATTTGAAGATGGTTTGTTTGAGGAGATTGCTGTGATGCTAGACACAGGCATGAGTGCTCTTATTATGTGAAGAAAAGGCAGTGAAAAGACATGATGCAAGGCAAGACAAACACATGATGCAAAGCAAGGAAAGATTCAAGGCTAATGCAAAGGAATGAAGAAGTTGTAATGAAAAGGAGGTGATGGAATGCTTATGTTGATGCAAGTATTGGAGGTGAAGGAGAACAACTTGTTGGAGCTTGCTTTCATATGGGTTTCATTGAGGGCATGGTTTTCTTGGAGCTCTTGCATTAATATTGGACTATATTAATGTATGTTATATGAATATGTTAAAATTTATGTTGAAGATACGAATGCATGTCATTTGAATATGATGAAATAATTTTTATGTATTTTAATATTTAAGAGTTTATACAGTTTTGGAATCGAAGAGACACTTTTGGAATGCAAAGAGACAAGTTTTTCCATTTCAGATTCATGTGTGTGGAATACTAACAACCATCAAAGTTCAATTATAAAATTGTTTGAGGTAAGAAAGTTGAAGCCTACTTAGAGAGTTAGAGTTTTTGTGAATGTAAGAGATGATTTGAGTTGTTTATTGCCTGGCATATATGGAGAATATGTGAAGCATATTTGAGGAGAAGAAGAAGTAGAGACAAAGATAAAGGTAATTAGATTTATAGATTAGGTAACCATCACATTATTTTATTTATGTATCAGGGGATTGTAGTCTCCTTTCAAGTTGCAACTTGATAAATAATAGGTTGGATCCTGTTGAGGTAGGATCCTCTTGTGGGTTGTAGCATGTAGAAAATTTATGGGAGTTGGAGCTTCCTTGCATGTTGTAGCTTGCAGAAAAATTGAGGTAGTAGCCTCCTTTAGGTTGAAGCCTACAAAAAATTAGATGTAGTAAGGGACTAGGATCTTTCCTTTGCATCACAACAATAACAAAGTTGTGGTTTTCTACCTTTATGGGTTTCCACTTATATTTGGTGTCCATATGTGTTATTTTATGTGCTTATGTGATTTTTTGGTTTACTTATTAATTGTTGTTCACATATTAACTAGTGTTCTCTATGTGATAAGTTTCTCATTTAATGTTCCAGTTACTTAGTTAAAATAAAATAATTTTAATGTCCATGAATTTAGTAAATTGATTCATCCCCCGCCCTCAATTTAGTCAAGTTTTCATCAATTGGTATCAAGGAAGGTTACTTCTGTGTAATTCTAAAAACTTGAAGGTAGATTTGGTAGATTCATGGAACATCAAAGTGTATTTGTGCTTAGTAATGTGGAAAGTTACAATGGAATCCTTCAGGGTAATTGAAGCTGGCCTAGCTTGAAACATAGGAAATGGAGAAAAAAGTTAGAATTGGTATTGACCCCTAGGTGGCATGTAGAGAAGAACATGAAATCCCAAGGGATCTATTTATAGCTCTTAATGATCAAGGGATAATTTTCCTTAACCAAGTGGCAGATGAATAGGGTTCCTCATTCTGGCATCAAGGCTAAATCAATTGAACAACTACATCTAGATGCAAACTTTGAAGCTCCTTGGAAGGATTACATTAGATAATTACAAAGAACACAAGTGAGGATTAGGGATAGGGAAGATAAATTTAGATTGGTCCTATGCACCATTAGGCATTTACTCCCCAAAATTTGGTTACAGACATCAAATTGAAAGAAGATTTCAGGGTCACCAACTCTGGTGGTGGAAGCTTTTGTGGAAGATGAAATGCCCAACTAAGTCAAGGTTTCTCCTCTCATGTCTACTCATGAACAAAGTCCCAACGTGGAATAATCTTCAAAAGAGGAACAAACATAGGCTAGGTTGGTTTGTGTTGTGTAAAAAGGAAGAAGAAAGAGTTAACCATACTTTTATAAATTGTCCTTTTATCTTGAAATTTTGGGAAGTAGCACTAAGTCTTATGGATCTCATAATTGAATGGAGAGGTATACACATAGGGGAAGCCTGGAAAAATTGGTAGAATGATGGGAGAGATGAAAAATTAAGAAACTTCCCACCCTTAATAAGTCGGGGAATATGGCTGGAAATAAACAAAGGAATCTTTAGAGACAAATCTTTGGCTCCTACTCTCATAGCCTCTGAAATTGCAACAATCTACCCTTTACTCCCATCCTCACAGTTGATTCAAGCTCTGTGGGTTATTAGATAAGAACAAATAAATCCACAAATCATGTGGTCTTACTTCAATGGAGCATCTGATGCTCACGGACGATGCAGGGGTAGCCTAAGAATTCACTTTGACAGCCAAAGGCACTTAAAATCCAAAATAGGCCTACGATCTGGAAAAAACAATTATGCATAGCTTCCATCTTTGAAATTATTGTTTTTTTGTGGAAGGGAACCATGCATAAGTTCCTTGAAAGTTTTTGGGGATTCTTTGAATGTCATAAATTGGTTTAATGTAGTGCACAGATATCAAAATCATATTTTGATTCTAATAATTGAGGAAATTCAATCCAAAAAAAAAAAAAAACATTTTCATTTTATATATGTTTGCCACATATACAGGGAACGGAACTTTGAGGCAAACCTCTTATCTAAATAGTGTGTTCAATAGGTTCTAGGCAGTTGGTACATCCAAAAGATCATAGATGGTCGAACCAGAAATATGAGCATCCGCCTTTCATCACCTGATAGGTCACCTCGTGGATAATGTCTATACCACAGGATTACAGATGGGATCTAGTTTTTTGTTTTCATTGCTCTATATGCTTCATTTTTATAGATTTCATGTGTCAAGTGTATATCTATATATATGTCCATATTTATTTTAGCTCAATGATACATATGTTTATGACTGTATATGTGGGTTTTTTTCTTTGTTGAGAGGCTCAGATTATGTCCTTTTTTGTTTTTTTAACTGTTCATGGATTTTATGTTTTTATCCTTCATTTTACATAGAAAAAGTAATGTTTTCTCATCTGTAGATGTAACTTTTTATTATCTTAATAAAAAGTTTGATTTTTCCTTGGAAAAAAAAAACATAATTTCATGAATGAGGAGATAAGGTTAAAACAAAATTAATAGTTTATGGACCTGGTGTATGGATCTTCCATGTAATGGATACAGTAAAGAAGACTCTCCCTTTGTGAAAGAACAATAATAGAATGCTAAGGCAATGTGTGTTATGTATAACAATCTTCATAATAAGGATCTTGACATGGTAATAGACTTAAATTCTACAAAATAAATCTGGGATAGATTGCAACTCATTCATGAAGGAGAGACTAGTAGCAGTAATACAGAAAAAGAGGAGAAAGAGGATGAAGAAAAAGTCATGTCAAAAAGAATTTGTTCAGTCAAATGAGGTCTCTGCTAGTGTGAATGGACTTGATTTCCATGAAGAAAAGATAGTTGAAGAACAAGCCAAGCTTGACATAACCTTGAATAAAATAGAAAGATTGAAGAATAAAAACAAATACCTGAAGAAACTTGTGCTAATATGTGATGAGAGAGTATATGAATCCAAGGAGGAAATCATTAGCCTAAGGACACAACATAGAAGAAGTAATGAGTAGATGACTAAAGGAGAAAGAAGAACAATGTGAAAGGTTAGAGGTTGAGACTAATTCAATTAGAAATGAGTTAGAAGAAAAAAACATATTGTGTAAACAACTAAGAAGAGGAGAATGTCTTCATGAAGAAATCATAAAAATCAGCCATTAAGAAGGACATAGCAGCCCTGAAAAGACACATAGGAGAAGGGACAAGTAGAGTAATTAACAAGGAAACAAATAACAAGAAGCAACATAATATAAAAGAAAAGAATGAGTTGAAGAAACTGCTTTTTCCAAAAAGGTCATTTTCTTCTAGAGATGAACAAAGCAAATTTGGAAGATCCCAAAGGAGATTCTTTACTCCCTTGAAAGATATCAACTGTTTTGTTTGTCATGAATCTAGGCATGTAACAGCAAAATGTAAGAACAATAAAACCAACACTAATTAGTAGAAGATGTAACAAACAAGAAGGCTCCCTCAAGCAAGAATACAGAGAAGGAAATCATCCACCAGGTACACTAATCAATTTTATGGTTACTATTATTTGTGCAATGGATTTGGATATAAAGATACTTAATGAAAAATGTACGTAAAGAAAATTAGAAATGAATAAAGAAGATACAAACCTTTTCCGACTTTTCTCGATCATATAAGGTGTCATTTATGTAGCAACCTTGGCCACAAAGCCAATGATTGTAAGCTACCAACAAAATCAAACAATGATTCAAAAAGAAATGTACACAAAATAAGGCAAACCACTCAAGTGTGGAAGAGGAATAAAAATGAGCAGTGTGTGACTTCAATGAAAAATTGAAGTCACCATGACTCAAGAGGGAGCTACTCATGAAAGAAATGAAGAGCCTAATTCGTTTCCATGTTAGAGTAGCAATATCTTAGGGGGAGAGCGACCCCAATAATATATTGAGAATATATTACATAAGTTGGAGCCTCTACAATCAAATGAACAAAACTTGAAAAAGATAATAGTAATATTTTACAGGACATAGTGGACTACATAAATAAGTTGAAGGAACATATTTTAACAAATTCTATGAAATTTGAACATAAAATGAAAATTATGAGACAAAGATTGGTGATGTCAAAGAAAATATGTAACATTGCTAAAAATGACTTGGAACAAGAAGCGAAAGAGGTTAAGTAGAATGTTACCTTAGTCAAAGACCTTAAAGATCACCCAGAGAAGGCCCAATAAACCATAATTTGTCTCCAAAAAGGTCTACAATTTAAAAATTATTAGAAAAAACAAAGTTATCAATCAAACAAGAATTATTAACTCAAAACGAAAACTCTAGCTAAACCCTCTAAAAGCATGAAAAACACCATGAAAACGAAATATGTTGATGTTGGAATAACGAATTTTTTTTAGGTGTAATGTTTGAACATTTTTTAAAAATGGTAGTAAAAGCAATTTTTTTGTGCAAAAAACACCGTGAAAATGAAAAGTGTTGATGCTAAAATGACGACTTTTATTTTTTGGGTAAATTTTCAACATTTTTTAATAATGACGTTAAAGATAAAATATTGTGACTCCAAAAAACCTTAAAATTCCGACAATTTTCATGTATGACATTAAGGATTAAATATCATGTCTTTGAAAAACCTTCAAATTCCAACGATTTTTAGGTATGGCATTAAAGATAAAATATCATGTCTTTGAAAAACCTTAAAATTCCAACAATATTCAGCCCTGGTGTTAAAGATAAAAATACTTGTAATTTTTTTCAAACATAACATTAAAAATAAAATATCATGATTTAGAAAAACCTTAAAATTTTGACAATTTTTCAACCATGGAATTAAAACCAAAGATTATGACTACAAAAAACCTTAAGTTTTCAACATATTTCAAGCATGACATTATGGAAAAAAATTGCAACTAAAAAAACTTTAAAAATGAACACTTGAATGAAAAAGTCATCATATCAAAAGTATTTTTTTTTAAATGTTAAAAGAATAGCGATTTTAAAATCTTAGCCTAAGCCAATTTGATACATTGCAACAAAAAATTAAAAATCAACCATTAAATTGACACGCACTCTAGGTGAATTTCACTCATTGTAATGAAAACTTAAAGGCCAACCATGAAATTGACACATTGTGAGTGCGGACTCAATCCATTATAACAAAAATTTTAAAATCAACTATCAAATTGACACATAATGGGATCAAGTTACTAGTCGAGCATCGACACGGACCTTGCAGAAAAGAAATAAATAAAACAAAATAATAAATAAATATGTAAATAAAATGAAAATGAAAAATACAAAGAAAATAAAAATTCAAACATTAAAACAAAAACCACATGAAAAGTTAAAAAAAAAATATAAAAGTAATAAAATAAAAATAAAGAAAAAAATGACCCAAAAACATAAAATATACAAAATGTATATATATATATAAAACAAACAAATAAACATAATAAAAAAATAAATTAAATAAAAAAATAAATAAATTAAAATTACTTGATGAAAATTAAAAAAAAAAAAAATCATCAAAAAACATAATTTAAAGAAAATAAATAAAATTAAAAAAAACAACAGGACCTAAAAATTAAAATTAATAATATAATAATATAATATTTATTGTGTGGGTAATTAGAAAAACAACAAACAAATAAAAACATTGAAATTAATAATAATATATTAAAATAAAAATTAAAAGACAGTAAAAAACAATTAAAAATATATATAAAAACATTAAAAACAATTATTAATATAATAATATAAAATATAATGCACATTAAAAACAATAATAATAAAAAAATACATTAAGCCATGCAGGCCCTAGGAGGCCAAGGTCGATTCCAATTAGCCATGGCTTCCTAGAATCAGCCATGGCTGCCCACAGCTTGTAAGGCCTCAGGCCTTGGTGGGTCAAAGTTGCACGTTGCTCTGTCCCACCTAGGTCCGAGGCCCTACGGGCCCTAGGCGGCCTTAGCTATTCTTGGCCTTTCCCTCCCACGCACCTCCGCTCTGCCTAGGCCCGAGGCCCCATGGGCCCTTGGTGGCCATGGTCATTCCCGACCTTGCCCACTTAGGGCCCTCATGGCCCTCTGCCTAGATGGGGGTAGTTGCTCCCCCTGCGCAAGCCTAAGGCCTCACGGGCCCTCGGTGGCCAAGGTCGATCCTCATAATTGACCTTGGTTGCCGAGGGCTAACGGGACCTATGTTTTTTAATTTTTTTTAATTGTTTTTAATGCTTTTTTATTTATCTTTTTAAAAACAAATCATGTTATTTTTGTAAAAAAATTGTTTTAATATTTTTTTAATATTTTTATTATTTGTTATATTTTTTTTCAATATTTTTTTTATTTAATTGTATTTTTATTTTTAGGATTTTTTTCTATTGTACTTTTTTTAAATTGTATTTTTTAACATTTTATTTTGGTTATTTTTACTTTAAAAGTTTATTTGAATCAATTTCTTTGGGAAAGAAAAAAAATGAAAACTTCAAATGTCATATGTCTTGAATATAAAATTCATAAAAGTTTCATAAAATTTGTTATATTTCCAATATTTTTATTCAATTTTTTTGTAAAAACTATTTTATTTAACATGTCTTTTTTAGCGAAAAATTTCTAGAGATTATGTGTGTGTGCAAAATTTGTGGTTTTTTTACTTCTAATGTTTAAATTATTATTTTTAATGACAATTTATTTTATGTGTATTGAAGTATTAATTAATTATTTATAATATATAAAAAATATTAACCTCAAATTAATGTTATTATTTTTTTTAACTTTTCAAAAACAAACAAACAAAAAATCACTATAAAAAACCATGGCAAAGAAAAACAAAAAATACATGTTTGGAAACCCTTAAAAAACAAACATCTTAGGATGAAAAAAAAAAGGAATAAGACAACTTGAAAAATGGTTAAATAATCAACATTTAAAAAAAGATTATGCATACTTAGAACATAAGAAAATTTAACGTGTCAAAAATATGTCTTAAAAAAATGTTGATGCTTCCCAAAATTTGCATGAAAATCACCAACATTTTAAAAAAATTATCTACACTTAATACATTATAAAATTTAAAGTGTCAAAAATAAACCTTCTAAAAAGATTGGGTTGATGTTGCATCAACACTTTTCAAAATCAACCTAAAAATTACTAACATTTTAAAAAAATGTTCATACTTGATATATAAGAAAATTTTAAAGTGTAAAAAATAAGCCTTTTAAAAGAGGGAGTTGATGTTGCATAACACTTTTCAAAATCAGCTTGAAAATCACTAACATTTAAAAATAAATATTCATACATGCATACGAAAGTTTAAAGTGTCAAATATATGCTCAAAAACAAAAAAGTGTATTTTGAATATAACAAGTAAAGTTCTAACAAAATGCAATGAAATATGACAATAGTTTAGAAAATGATAACAATATTGCAGATGTGGGAAGAAACCAATTATTAGAAGATAAAAAATCTAGTAATACAAGAAGTGATGAAGATCTTAAGCTTCTCTTTTCAAAATGGGTGACTGTAAATAATATGGAGTATGCACTTTGCAAGCTTGTTATTGCCAATATTGAAGTTAATTTTGCAAAAGGGAAATTGAAGTTATTAGTGGATATGATGGAGATCAATGGTAAGGAAATATCCATCAAGAAACTTCAAGATGTAGTGTTGAAAAGGAAAAAATATTAAAGCTTCAAAGTGAGGAGCTCAAATATTAAAGCTTCAAAATGAGGAGCTCAGAAGTCTAACGACTAAGTGTTGACACCTAATCCTTGTGATTGGGTAAATATATGTAAATAAGTAAATGAGAAATATGAACAGTCATTGGAAGATGAACTGAACAGTCTCTCCCTCATGTATATAATAGACCTATCTGATGGAATAGAGGACACGGATCAGTTTTTTCTTAATGGAGTTACTGCCTGGCCTAACATGGTATCAGAGCCAACTCCTTTTTTAGCTCTTGTGCCTTGTAACTCCCTTGTCTGCTCCTATGCTCTCCATATAATTCAATGACTGAGTGCTATATGCATGTCTGATACTGCCTGCGTTCTGCCATATTCTATTTATAAGACCAGCGCCCTGTTCATCTGAATACGTTTAGAATCCATAAATGTTTCATAATTTTTTAACGTTGTCTATCAGTCACATTTGAACGTTGTCTGACCATCCATTTGAATGCGTTGAGTGCCAAGTTTATGTTGCGTTTGTTGTAATGATGACTCTTGGTCTCCCCATACCATAGTACGCCTGATTCAGTTTATGTTATGGCCTCTATACCACTGTTGAAAATTCATATAGAACGTTGCTCCGATGGAAAACGCAACACTGCTCCGTTGATTGCTGGAAAAAAAAACGTTGTGACATTGAACACTGGAGGAAAAGAACGTTGTCACATTGAACACTGGAGGAAAAGAACGTTGTCACGTTGAACGCTAGAGGAAAAGAACACTATCATATTGAGTGTGGTCTTGTTTGGAGTCTGATGGAGAAGCGGGGTATCGTGGAGATTTGAACACTGCTTCAGACTTCACACAGAGGCATTTGCAGTTGCTTTTAATTTTTTCTCTGGTATCTCCACGCAGGAACCACCAATACAAGGCTGCATTGAATATCTGGAACCATAATTAGGAACCGGACTATTGTGGAGTTCATGCTTGTTTTCCTCATTTTGTAGATTCTTTAATTTTATTCGGCATCAAGCACGGGATTACTAAATACACAATACAAATTAACACCTCTATGGACATTATGTACTCGTGCCAATTCCAAATAGTTTGAAGAGAATCCATTCATGATGTTTTTGCACTTCACAAGTTGTTTTCAGAAAATTGAGTCGTTTGTGGCATGAGTTTGGCCAAAATAACTTCCACGTGAGGGTTCTCACTCCAAGGGAATTGTGGGGAGAAATTTGCAATGCTTGTAAAAATGGCAGTGAGAAAATGAACTATTTCTTGAGCTTATGTTGACCGGGCAAGTAAATCTCAGCCACAACCTTTTATTCTGATGACATGGTAATTGAGTTTTTAAAAGGGGATGTATGCCATATGCATATATAATGGTGGATTTATATGGTTTTATATAAAACTTATATGATATTTATATGGTGGATTTATATAAAATTTATATGAGATTTATATGAGGTGGTTTTATATAATGATGGATTTATATGGGTCACATGGTGGAGTTGAAATCTTTTGAGAATGCCCTTTTGAGTACAATTTTACTGTATATTAGCAGAAGTATTTTTCTATCAGCAAAAAATAATTTTTTTTACAGAATGCATTCAATCATAGCCATGGTGGGAATAGTTCTCACTAGCAAGGAGAACTATCATAAATGGTCCCAGATGATAAAACACACCCTCATTTTCAATGAGTTGTGGAAAGGAGTGTGTGTCGGAGAAGGAGACAGTGACTCAGTACAGCCTACCTCAGACAAAGAGCTCGTCATTTGGGAAAACGAGAACAGCAAAGCTTATGCATTAATCATAGCATATGTAAATGAAGAGGTGAGTCGCCACATTTCATCATATTCAACTGCCTTTGAAGCCTTACAAAAGCTAAAAGAACTCTATGACTCACATTCTGCACTTGAAGTTGTCCAACTCATTATTAAACTCTTCACTCTTGAACTGCAAAATAATGATTTTCTTGCTCTTGCATCTGAAGTAAAATCTATAATGCATGATATCAAATCCATTAAGGTTGAATTGGATATTCCTCTTATCGCTTTTCTTAAGGCACTTTATCCTACTTACTCCAATTATCTTGAGTCATTGCAAGCAAATGGAAATCTCAAAGATATAACCTTTGACTCTCTTCTGAAAAACTTTGCTAAAAGAGAGAAAGCTTTTGAAAAGAAGACACCCCTAATCTTCTGAAGAGTCTGTGTTCCTTGTTCATAAAGAAAAGCATCCTACTCAAGATTCTACAAGAGGAAGAGGTGGATGAAGAGGAAGAGGAAGATATTCCAGAGGTAGGGAGGGCAGAGATTCTCAAGGAGAAAAGGCAGAATTTGCACTGCATAGGCTGCAAAAGAAATGGATCATATGATGCCTCTACATGCAAGCTACCATGGGACAAAATTGAGTAAAAAAGAAACCAACAGAAAAGTAAAACTGATGATACAGACAAAGGTAAAGCACTTGAATCCGCTCACTATGTTGTGACACAATGTAACATTGGAGTAAATGAAGATCTATTTAATGCTTCACTTGATTCTTGGAAAAATGATTGGTTGCTTGATTGAGGAGCAACTTGCCACATGAATCATATAAAAGATTTTTTTGAAGATTTCACTGACAATGTTGATGGAGCAGTATACTTTGCAGATCAATCAAAAATCAAGCCATGAGGGCTTGGCACAATCAGGCTTAAACTGTCTAGTCTTCCAGACTTTCTTCTGCATCATGTTCTATATCTCCCACAACTAAAGAGAAACTTGCTGTCCCTGGTCCACATCCGCCAGCAAGGTCACTCCATTCATATGTTTGATGGCAAGATTGAGGTAAGAAAAGCATCTGACCACTCACTTGTCATGAGCGGAATAGAAGAAGAAAGCCTTCTCAAGCTGCAAGGAACCTCTGCTCATGCACAACATTTATCATACAATTGTCATCATGAAGAAGAAGGTACACTTCCATCAAGTTTATTATGGCATGCTAGATTTGGACATTTGAACTATAACAGTCTCCGCTTATTGAAGAAAAATGGTGTTGCTGGTTTGCCTACAATTCCTAGGAAACTTAATGTGATGCTTGCATTCTAGGAAAGCATAGGAAATAGTCTTTTCATGATTCGCATTCAAGAGCACATAGGAAGTTTGAACTCATTCATTCAGATTTATGTGGTCCAATGCATGTTCCTTCTGCAAATGGAAATAAATATATCATGACATTTATTGATGACTATACCAGAATGTGGTGGGTTTATTTATTGAAGAACAAATATGATACTTTTCAAACATTCAAGACTTTTCATAAATGGATTGAAAATGATGCACAATATCATATTGGGTCTATTAGCACTAATAATGGAAAAGAATACACATCAAATGAATTTGAAAACTATCTTCACCAATATATGATCAAACATCAATAGGAAAAAGAATTGTTCAACCTTATTGTTGCTCTTGTCTATAAGATTCAACCTCTCTAGCAAAATTTAATGACATCACAATTAGATATTGAATAGTTAAGGTTTCACATTCAAAACACACAAGAAGTTGTAGGACTCGAAAGAGAAAGGAAACCTGATGAAGATTCAAGATTCAAAACCAAAAAATAAAAAATAAAAAAATAAAAATTGCAAGGCAAAGTGAATGATTGATATAGTCACAATTAAAGTCAATAATCTACCAATGAAATTTATTCATTTAGAAGGAGAACTTAATAATTCTCAAAGAAAAGAGAAAGTTGTTCTCTCTTTGGTTCAAAGATTAAATTTGGAATTAACAGTGGCGAAGGTGGAAGTGGTCAATTATGAAGTAAGGATGCAAAAGGTTCTTAAGAAAGAAAATTTTGATGCTACATCGGGAAAGAAAGTGATTGAGACTAATAAAATATTTAAATTCCATAAGTGGCAACTTGAGAATGTTTGATGGCAAATTGAAGCATGAATATTTTATTTTTTGGCCCTATTAGAGATGACCGACTACACCTAACAAATCTCAACAATTAGTAATAGCTCATCAAGAAAAATGGCTATTGACAACATGGGAAATGGACAAAACTGTCCAATTCTTTGATCTTTTGAAATTCAATTGTTCATTACATACATTTTCCAATCATGCTGACCAAATCTTCCAAATTGGGTGATGTCCTACGAATGAGAAAATGAAAGAAGATTGAATGTTAAATAGTCTTTTCTGCATAAGCTCAAGAAATCTATAGTTTGGGCTGGAAACAAAACTTCAAAGTTCGGTATAAACGTAGCGGGAGACAAACTCAGCTTATATGTAGAAAGATAAAAAGAAGAATACATGTTATTATATGCAGAGAAGAACCAGCAAAAGACATCATTCGCAAGGAAGAATATACATCATTTGCGGAGATATTGGCACTTAAGACCATAAATAAGCATATGAAACACTAATGATTTAAGAAATCGACAACCCAGAGAGACATAAAGGACCCAGAAAATGCATATTTTTAATACCAAGGAGATGAATAGAACTGTCTAAACAAAAAAACGGAAATTTCAGTGAAAGGTAACAAGGTAATGCAGGTGATAGAGGTGACCAGATCTACAGAGAAGGCAAAATTGACAAGTTTGCAGAGATGACAGGAACACAAAGACAACAAAAACGTTATTGCCAGTGTGCATTACTGCTAGACTCTCGTGCATTGTTGCTCAGCTCTACGTTGAATGAATCGTGAATGGATTTTATTCGTTGGATGAGTTGGTGAATTATATCATAATATACATGTTTGCAACATGTTAATGTGTTGCATAGATAATGAATGCCCGCCAGGTTTTAAGTGTTGCGAGAGTGGAAATTTATTGTATATATTCTGAGTATTGCTACGGGTTGCAAGTCTATTAATTTATGTGTTACATTAGTGTTGATATATATCATATGGTGGATTTATATTGATGTCTTATATTCGCATATATTCCTATAATATATATATATATATATATATATATATATATATATTATATATATATTATTATTAATTATTGTTATTGTTGTTGTTATTGGAAGAATGAATTTATTGGAGCATTATATTATGTTAGCAGCCTGAACATATTCACAGCAAATATATTGGGAGTGTTGTATTATTATTTACAGCATGCATTATTGTGATGTCTTTGCCATAGTTATTTGACAACGTTATATATCATATCGTTGATTTATTGGCAACATTATTCAGTGAATACCGATACAATGAGTATTGAATAATTGCCACAACGTTGATACTATCGTCTGCAGGATCATATTATACGAAGCATCACATATAATATATATTGACATATATCATTCATGTTTATATTATACGACCATGGCATATATTGTATTATAATTCTAGTCGTCCAACTTATTTACAATGCGTTGATGGGATCGTCTGTGGGAACAATTGTCAAGAATGTTGTATAAAACGATATATATATTATATATATTATTATATTTATATATATATATATATATATTCACATATATATATATTCACATGGTTATTATTATTGTTGGTGATATTATAAAATATGTGTGATACTGTTTCATGACAATGCAGTGTGAATTCGTTGGAGAGTCAAATCATATATATGGAGAGCATTAATTATTCAAGCTTATAAATATTATGAAGAGCCGTCATGCAGTTGATTATGGAGAGCGATCATGCATTGATTATGGAGAGCACTGATATATGGACAGCTTAGGAACTTTATTGTTTGAGCGTTGGATTAATATATATATGGAGAAAGTTATATGGATAGTGTTATATTGGATACAATATATATGGATAGTGTTCGTTACGGACAGTTATATGGATATCATTCATTAATATCAATATTACCGGTGTTTAATGCTTAATTGGCAGCATTGGAGCGACCCTAATATAATACATTTGGAGAAGCCTTGATATGATAATTTGGAGTAGCATCCTTGATATAATAGTACATTTGGATCAACATTAATGTTGTGCAAGCCTTAATATATCATGTCAATGCATTGACGTTTGAATTAGCGTATGAGATCAACATTATCGATGGTTTAATGATACAGAGCATTGGTGTTTAACTGATATAATGCTAATGCCAATTCATTAGTTAAATGATATACGGTGGAACATTCCAATACATGGAGTTAACATTATATTATGCATATTCTCATTACTAACATTCAATTATATTCATGGCAGCGTTCATTTATTTGTACATTAGTTTGTAGTGTTCATTCTTTACATTGCAAGCATGGTGGAGATGAGTATAATTGCAGCGTTCATTGGTTAAGCGTTGAGAGCCATTGGAGACATATTATGGCAGCAATGTGTTGGAGATTGGTACAAATCTTTCTTCTCTCTGAATCCTAAAGGAAACTAGAAACAAATAGACAATTGAATAGCTTTTTTCCTAAGCTTACTTCGTTTGAATTGTAAATACAAGAGAAGGAGAATAAGCCTCTTACATATTTGCTAAATGCTTGATGAATATCCCTGCTCTGTCTTCATGTAGCTTCTCAATGCTCAAAAAGACCTGCCATCATAGACATCTGAAAGATCAAAGGCATATGAAATACAACAATTCAAACAAGCTTAATCTAATGATCAAGGAGATTAGAAATTCAAATCATCTTAATGAATATCAAAAGAGACATAAACCATTCATCATTTCAATAAGACAATATAATGGAAAAAATTATTCATTTGTATTAATTCAAGGATAAAGAAGAGCCTTACAACCACTGCCTTGATTTCATGAGGTTCCTCCCAAATGCCTCCAACCCTCTCCTTAGATGATAAGCCTTCCAATCTAAATCCAACAACATAAGTGTATCTTCTCTGAACTCCCTAATCCCTCTAATATGTAGTCAATTTATAGACCAAGAAGAAGAAGTTTTAGATCCAAAAGAGAGGGATGAGATTCTCTAATTGGGGGATTAGAGTTCCTTGATGAGAGGGAATTAGCTCCATGATCTAAGGCGTATGGCTCGAATAGATATGACCTCAGAAGCTTTCAGTTGGAATATATTAGCCAACAATGCTTCTGGAATTCACTTTTTATTTTTACTTTTCTTTGAGTTATCTACAGAGTCTATTAGGTCTATATACTACTAGTGTAGCCCCTTATTGTTATTATTGCAACCCCCTTATGGTATTGTTGTTTCCATGCAGTTCCCATGTTGTTAATATTGTTCCCCATAGAAGCCCGTTATTGTTATTGTTGTGCCCCTACAATATTAATATTATGTATGCTCTCATTAAATTGGGACCACTTAGACTCCTATATATAGAAAAGAGGTATTGTCAATTGTATCATCCAATAATTTTTCATTTGTGTAATGTAAAGGAGGTTTCCCTGTCGACGAGCCTGATTTTGAAGTCATTGATCTATCTTTTCTATCTTTCTGTGAGTTGGTTTCATAACATTTAGTATCAAAGCTTTGGATTCTAGGGTTTCGCTGCTCCAAATAGGTCATCATGGAATTTTTGCAATTACTTTTTCTCTACGAAGTTTCAAAAGCTAAAACATAAAACCCATTTGAGTTGAAATCTTTCTGAACCTCGAGTCTGAATTTCAGATCTTATATCGCTATATTTTTGGAGATATTATCTTAGGAAGTTAGGGTTTTTGCAAGCTCTAGAACTCCTTCTCAAACAAGTCATCGTGGCATTTTTGTTATACTTTTTTTTTATGAAGGTTCAGAAATTCAAACCCATTTTAGTCGAAATTGTGGTGAAGCTTAGGCCGTATTTTAGATCTTGCTTCGTTATATGTTCGAAGATACTATCCAAGACATTTAGGGTTTCTCGAGGCTCCTGAATTACATCGCAAACATGTGACCTTGGGAAAATCATCATAACTTTTGTTCTGAGCGTCAGATCGAAATTTCCTAAGAAGTTACAGAAAGAGGATGAACTGTACTTTTCTGTGCATTTTTTAGGTCCGAAGGTCGAAACAGTGACACATGGAACTTCGTACAAGTTCGCTCTACTGAAAAAGTATATAATCAGGTCATCTTGGGAGATTGGGCATAGATTTTTTGGAACTCTTCAAAAAAGCTTACAACTAAGTCAAAGGAGGATCTTTATTATCAAAAGCCAGAAGAACCTGCATCTACTAGCATTCCTTCAAGCGCATCTATAGCAGTACAAGATGCCTCTCACCCTTCTCAGTTCACATACATGGAGAATAACTCCAATTCAAACTCAAATGGTGGAGCACACATCTCTGGTCATGTTCCTCCTCCTGCAGCTGGAGCAACCTTCATAACTGTATTAGGCTTCGATGCAGGTTAGGCCTTTTTGGCCTTCTTTTCTGTGGGAGCCTTCGTTGCAGGCTTTGCCTTTGCAGGAGCCTTAGTAGACTTGATGGACTTAGGCTTCTTTGCCTTCACTAGCTTGGTAGTTGAAGGCTTCTTAACAAGAGTAGCGTTCAAAACTGGGACCCCATTATATATTATGATAGGAGAGTATGTGGACCATTCAACACCGACGTGGTATATGGACAAATTGCAGCAATAGTGTTTTGAGTTGGGAGGATGGGATACGGTGAGAGTGAAAAATGGAGAACGATGAGCACATATGCGCACAAGGGAGTTGACGGAGGTGGAGAGAACAGAGGCAACGTATAGCAAGTCATGGAGTGACTATTCAAAAATTGACTATGGTAATAACACAATCCATTAAGGCCTCAATATTTCTTTGTCATAATACATAGCATTTAATACTAACGCAAAACAAAGAATATGAAAAACTGCATAAATGGCATAATGCAGGATAGAGAATATGGAAGAATGCATGAATGGGGAATTATTTCATACTAATAAACTCATTATCCATGAGATTGTAAATTTCATTCCTGTGTTATGATGTTGGAGGAAAGATGATCACTGGCTCATGTCCCAAGTGTCGTAAAATGCTCAAAAATGAAAGTGCTCAGAATTGGCTCAAACCTAAAAAACCGGATAGAGCTCGTCCTCTTGATTCTGGTGCCACAAACGGTTCGAAAAACGGTTTCTGTATGCAGAAGTTATGCCAAAAACAAAATCGCCCAATGACTCTTAATTTTTGAATTTTTTTCAAAAAAAATAAAAATTAAAAATAGAATATTCCATAGAATATTCTTTGGAATATTCTAGGGAATATTCTTTTGAATATTCCAAAGAATATTCCTTTTGGGCAGCGAATGGCAAGATGTCACATGGCAAGCCCAGAGGCTGCCACGTGGCCCAAGGTGACATGTTATATGGGTGCAAGTTTTAAAAATTATGTGGTAGGTCTATGGTTTCAACCCGTGACTTGCCCGGAGTAAACGCAACCTTTTACCGTTGTGCCAAAGGCATGAGTCATGTTATATGTGCGGCGCAAACATTTTATGAAGTTTAAACTTCATTTGGGCAGGGCCTTAAGGGGGCCAGCCCCCCATACACATGACCACCATGCTCGGAACCCTGGGTTATAAACCATAACCACCGGAGGGAAATAAGATGTTAAATTTAATGCGTGGAACGTGTTCACATTAAATGGTCAGTTCAATCGAAGTTAAACCAACAGTCAACCAAAAATTTGACTCAAACTCCGAGGCAAGCCCAAAACCGCCAGGAACGTTCACATGCGTATTAAAGACCGACACTTAAATCTGGTGGTCAGGTCAGGATTTGGCAGAGATTTTGGCAGAGGTGGTGAATTTGGTGGACCCACCATAATTGGCGGAGTTAACTGGACTCCAACTAAAGTTAGCGGAGTGTTTCTAGGCATAACTGGAGGAAAACTTTAATGGGCCATAACTTTGGCTAGGAAAGTCCATTTTGGACAAATTTTTTGTTTCTTTTGGGTCTCTTCGACCTTATGAAGCCATTGGCATAGGTTTTACAGCCATCTGAGGTCATTTGCAGAGGTTTTGATGCCATGGAAGTTCTAGGAGCCACTAGGGCCCAGTATTGTGAGAGCTGGATAGGGTTGTAGGTATCCATTGGAGGTGAACCAGTAGTCAATCCTGAAGGATTCAAGTGTTCTAAATCTGTTCTTACAGTCTATTCCACCTGTAGAGACTTTTATTCAGTTGTATATTCATTTTGAGCATTTAATTAAAATAAGGACAGGCCCATTTGGGAGCCTTGGACCCAGCGAACGTAGCCCAAGAGGGGTGAACTGCTTTATCAACTTCTTTTGCATCTGTGGTTGACTTATTTTACAGAACAAATTCATTTTAGCGTGTTAAACAGTAAAATGAAATAATTCTACTACACTTAAATGGGTCATGAACAGCTGAAAATTTCATTTGTTTTTTTACTACAAGACATGGGCATCTTTTAAACATGTTTATTACTCAATTGAATACCTTGCAAACCATTTACAAGTAGTTTCAAATTCAGATCAAGTTGGTATCAGAGCTATGTTATTGTTTCTTTGTATCAAAAGCAGTCAAATAAGCTATAGACAGAGCCTGAAACGAGCCAGGAAGCCTTCAAAATGCTCTTGTTATACAATTGCAAAGTAGATAAACGCTCTTTCAGTCAATCTCTGGTGTAGTTGTATTTTGATTGTTTTTGTGCAAAGATCTTCTAACTGTCTTGCAAGTATTGATGCTTACCAGGATGAAACTTAAAAGAGGGGAAGGACAGTTGACTAGAGAACGAGAGAATCCTCAGTCAAGGAAGGCGAGAGAGCCATCACCTCCACCTTCAATTTCACCCTCAAGAGTCTCAGCAGAAGCTTCAAGAATGTATGAACAGGAAGGAGAAATTCCTGCAGACATGGATCCAAAAGAAGAAGAAAGAGTCTTCAGAAAGGCTTTCTTGGACCTCGCTGAAATGGTGAGGATATTGTACCAAGAAAGAAATGAGAAATTGGCTGGAGAAGGGTCCAAAAATCCACATGAAGGAGAGGGCTCTTTAGGAGGTAAGAAGGATGATGATCATTCCAAGAAAGGACATGGAGGTAATGGTGATCCACCACCCCCATCGTCACCTCCTTCCTCTTCATCCTCATCTTCTTATTCTGTGCATAAGCATAGATCCTCTGGAAAAAATCATTTTTTGAAGCTTGATGTAAAATTCGAATTACCTATGTTTAATGATGAAGTGAATGTAGAAAAGCTTGAAAACTGGATTAGGTAGTTGGAAGCTTACTTGAGGATCCAGAATATGCATGATGATGCCACAAAGATTTAGTTGGCTTCTTTGAGAATGGATGGAGAAGCATTGGTCTGGTGGGAGGCCAAGACCAAAGAGGAGATCAAGAAATTTGGTAAGGTTACCTTAACATGGACTGACTTTCTGTTAGCCATTAAAAAACAATTTTATCCTCTTTCTCACATGCAGAAAGCCATTATGCACTGGAAAAATTTCAGACAACTTAAGGGTCAGAGTGTCCAAGACTACACCCAAGAATTCAGGAGAAGAGCTCTTTTGTTAGGGGTAGATTT
>APFE031658270.1:1586-17554 GCA_000404065.3 Pinus taeda | reverse complement strand
GACTACCTCTCATGGAAATGGTCATACATTTGAATGACTTACTTAACGCAGTTGAATCCCAAAATGATATCTAATATAATGCACTGCGTAATCCCCCATACTTAAATTCAAAAAGAGTCAAGGGATCTCTAACTTGAATGGTTCATGAGGCACAATACTTGCTAAGGTTTTGCAAATGGGGTAGCAAGCTAAGTGGGCTTGATTGTGGAAAAACTCCACAGTTAAGCGCGCTTGAGCCAGAGGAGTTCTGGGATGGGTGACGTCCTGGGAAGTCCTGGTTACCGGGTGCAAGCCCCGGAAGTGATGATTGATGCTATGTGATTCGTTCTCCACATTTCACTAGTTTCAATCCCACTTCTTCACCCCTGTGAGCATCACCCGATGCAATGAGTGCCAAGTGAACTATTCAAAAATCATGAGAAATTAGTCAGTTACGACTACCTCTCATGGAAATGGTCATACGTTTGAATGACTTACTTAACGCAGTTGAATCCCAAAATGATATCTAATATAATGCACTGCGTAATCCCCCATACTTAAATTTCTAAAATATTTAACAAGTTATATTTTAACCCTTAAAGGAACTGGACTTGAGGTCATTTCTCTATCCTCATAAAAGGGTTACATCCAATATACGTTCTCTCGAAAATTCCAACAATTAGAGGACCCTTGGAAACACTACAGTGTGGGGATTGCAAGGACACTCTAAAAGAAAGGAATATACCAACTCCTCAATCATGTTTGTCATTTAGTACAAAGGTTAAATAGTGATATGTTACACAAAATACTAAGAGGAAATTTTGAAATATAAGAAAACAACTTAACTAAATCATTTTCATCGAAATTTTCAACTTACCCCTGTCCTCAAATGCAAATATCTATCATTAGTAAAGTGCATAATGGAGAATTTACATGGTTTCATAGTTGTTTAAGCCATAATTGAAAAGGTTTCTGGCTATTAGAAAAAATCACACAACATTTACAAAACATGATAAGACAGTATATATGTAGCATGATAAGACTATATATCCAAGATACAAACAATAACCAAACAATAGCAAGAACAATGTAGTACATCTGATGTAAAGGAACATTTATCTTATAGAAGGATAAGAGTAATCATGTACCCAACATCTTAGCCATGATATTAATCAAAATTAGGCTATCACATTCTGCATTTAGCATCCTCAAATAGTCGAGATAGTAATTTCCCAAGTCATTGCTCTCAATCATAGATCAATTCAATGTCACTACTCTTCCAACATATAAGAGTGTTAAGTGCATATGCTAAATACTCACATCGATTACTTCTACGGTTAAGCTTGATTTCATAATCAAAATCAACCAAGACTTATTGTGGGCACAAAAAATAATATCCCTCTCCTAATTCTTCTCCATTGTGCATGACAAAATTTGGTTCAGTGTTTTTTATGTAACCTTTTGCAACCTTCACTTGACCATTAAAATATGTAAGTAAACATTTTTTTCCATTCAATCCTATATTTGAAGGCAGTAATTGCGTTTGACCCTACAAATAGACAAATTCTTTTGAGATTCCATAGACTAAGAAAATAAACAAGTATAGAACTTACTTGTGTTATTGAGTCACCAATTGGGTCATGAATATGTTGTCCTGAAGTCAATGGAGTTTGTTCTGGTGAAGCCTGACTATGAATTAAGGAACTCTGCTAAAAAATAAATAGTTTGCATAAGATACCATGATATCAGAAAACGAAGGATTAATCTTCAAAACCAATGTTTCATTAATTATGCATCCTACAACAATATAATCATGTTCATATTGACATTGTGCTTTTAAAATCACAATCTTCAAAGATGGCATACATAAAAAATAAATATTCTACACATATAATTCTTACATTGTTGGTGGGTTCTTAATCAACTCGACCATTTTATTTTCCCGCCTCCGTGGAAGCTTTCCATTCCATTAATTCTTCAACAGTTGCCTTCAATCTTCCAAGTTCCTTATCTTTTTCTCTCATTTTTTCTTCTAAATTATGTAACTGCTTCTTGTATGCACGCTCTTTTCCAAACAAATCAGTTGGAGTAACCCCAAAACTAACCCCACGTACACGACCCCTTCTCTTAGGCCCCAAAACTATTGCAATGAAATCTTCCTTTGTTGCATATGCAGGAGACACTGAAACATTTTGTATTGATTCAATTTGTTTCTAGCAATGACAACATTTCAACAAACACTGTAAGAAACATCATTAATATTTAAAAAAAGAAAAAGCCAAAAAAAAAATAGATACAAGAATAGGTGGGGAACTTACCATTCTCTCTGCACTAAATGATGACATTGGAGTGCCATCCTTCTTTGTATGACATTTCATCCACACATCAGCCCTAGTTATAGGTGCATCAATTTGATTATAAGTTTAATTCTAGTAACAAAAAATACAACAGTCTAGTTAAGTATATTTGCAGTTAGTAATTGTAAACAAAAAATAGATTTGGTTACAACTTACAAGATCATGTTCAACTCTATAGTAACCTCTATGACTAGAAGTGTGGGTCTCTTGCTCTAATTCCCTATTTTCCTTATTTATTTTTTCCTTCTCCTGCAAAAAATGGATGCTTAGATTGAAGTTGATTGTGTGCAAGGATTCAAAGTCAAATCCCATTTGATGATAACAATTAGATTTGTCTTTCATTTTTACCTTGAATTTAGGTTCAGATCATATTCTAACGAATTCAATCCAATTAGTTTCATTTACTCCGCTAGGAACATTTTCCATCCTATCCTCATCCGTTTTGTATTTCAAATAATAATTTTTATACAAATTATCTCTGTAAGTTCTCAAGCATTGAGACATTGCTTTATAACACCATTGTTCCGCTGACAAATCTATCTGGTAGGTACACTACAATAGATAAACAACACATTATTAGATACAAAGTCTTATTTTAATTTAAACTTATCATACACATGTTCAACATACACCAATGAAATTTAGAAAAGAATCCAATAATAATTTAGTTGATACTCACTTTGATTGCATTCCATATGTCTCTCTTAAGTGTTTTAGGCACTTGTTTCCATTCCATGTGTTTGGTGCCGATAATATCTCTCGCAAGAATACCTAAAAAAGAGGATAATTTCTCTAACTGTGGACCAATAGGTTTCCCCCTCTCATTAAATTGAATTTTAGGTAATGCAAAGGCCTCTGTAGTGTTACCAAAGAGAAATTTTGTTGGTCCTCTACACTTCCTTTGCACATTTAATGTACTATGGGATTGGGTAGTTCCATCTACCCCTTCCAAACCATTCTTTTGTCGTGGTTTTTCTTTCTCCACACCATGATATAGTTGTGATTGTTATTTCTCCAAACCATGATGTTGTTGCGACGATTCATGTTGAGAATTTACTGGAAAACAAATCACACCTCTTGAGGCAATAATAATATGAATATATTAATAGAAAATCTTGAAGCATTTATATAGGAAATACAAAGTTGAGAAATGATCATACCTTCCAATGGTTCATGCACATTTTTCTCAAGAATATGTGTATCAGAATTGTTGTTGATACTAAAGTAACTATATTTATGTTGTAATGGGGCAATAGATCCTGGTGCTCTCTTTTTTGGGGTTTTTTGATGATACCACTTGGAATGTTGTCATTTTTTTCATAATGTGGCCTGACTTTGTTGTTTTACTCACTATTAAAAGTGATCTCTTATGATGTCTTTCAATCCTGTTGGATACCTACAAATATAGATTGCGACACTTGATCAAAGTTAGTAAGACAAATTTTAAAGTAGAAAAGAAAGCACAATAATTGTTAAAAAAGTATTGATGTCAAAACTGAAAAATAATTCCTTACCTCGGTATCGATATCCAAAAATAGAATGCATAACAAAACAAAACATTTTAATTAGCACATCCTTCCCATTTCATAAGAGTTCAATTCAGACCCTAGTATTTTCAAGGGTCCATTTTGGTTGTCTTAAAACAATACCCATCTCCATGTGTGCCAAAATAGAGTGCAAGTTATAGAAGTATGCTTTGACTGAAATCATTAACCAAAACAATTAGATACATTTCCACAACATGTTACCTCCAAATGCCAAAAACCATGCAACATCACACCAATGAATCAAACTACGAAAGGTTTGGAACAAGTAGCTTTACCTTCATTTATGTTTTCAAATATTGAGAAGTATGAGTTGTAAAATTTTATTGCGTAAAGCCACAATGACATTACCATTTCCAGGGAAGAAATTGCAGGGTGGTGTGAATGGTTTCACATATAACAATAGTTGAGGAGTTATTTTTCCTAAATATAAACAATACATTATTGTTATGTGAACAACTAGGCTAAAAAGGGTTAAAAATCATTGCTATGTAAACAATTAGGCTGAAAGAACCATTACAGAAGTCCAATGGAAAAAAAACATATTTAGAAAAAATCATCTAACAATAATCATGCTGAGTGAAACACTTGAACGATATATTGAAGAAATGGATGCCACACGCAGGTTAATAAAACTCCCCCAATTCATTGTGCTTATCATGCTATGGACTCCTAAAAAGGAAATGAAACAATAGAGGCTCAAACATTTTAGGAACAAACCCCAGTTTCTTTGGAATCTATCCATATTCATCTTTATGTGACTACCTTCTAGGTTTCTACACAAAATTTGTAGCATAACCCCCACCATTGCTATCTTTTGATAAAAGTAAATTGTAAAGATACTTCCTGTGTCATAAAACATCATTAAATAAGGATTAAAATTAGTAAAGGTTACTCTGCAATAGAAAATTGAATTACAATAGTTTCTTACATGTACTTGAAAGTACCTCTTGGGTAGCCTGTGATGGTTAAACAAGGCAAGAGCCTAATATAACTTTCCCTTAAAGTGAAAAGCATAATAGGAACTAGTCTCGGGTAGTTTACCTAAGTATAATGTGCACATTGAATCTCACTTATATTATGCTAGGATGATGCTAAGAGTGACTGACATAGTCACAATGTGGACGTAAAACATATGTATGTGGACTTCAATGTACACAAAGAAAGATAGTGTCTAAAGAGGCACAAAAAGTGTGAAATGTAGCTTAATATATGTAATTGACTATTAATTTTACCTAAGGATATGTGGAAGACATTCTTAAAGATGTGACAAGGACTGCTTGCATGGCCTCTCATGTTATTAAGTGTTACCAATGACCTTGGAACATTCATGAGATGATGAAAAAATTTCTACAACCACATCTTGAATCAACTATAATTGTGTAATTAGACATATTAATTTTCGATCAGACCTAGGATGAATAAACCAAGTGTTTGTAGCATGTGAAAAGTTCTTTGTGAACATGAAGAAGTGTGAATTTGGGTAGAAGAAACTTGATTATCTTGGATTTTTGTGTGAATCACGATGGAATGAGCATTGATCCAATGAAGTTTTCAATCATTGTTATTTGACCACCACCAACGATCAACCTTGACCTACAAGATCTCAAGAAAATGGTGAACTATCTCAGGAATTATATTGCATAGTTTCCCCATTACATCCATCCTCTCAATCATTACAAGCACCTAGATAGAGTATCAAATTTGATATCATGTTGTAAGATGTGGGATACAAAACATTCAATAAATTAATTTAAACCCACAATTAGTCCAATAGCTAATTTGTGGAGTACCACCAGCTAGTGATCCAACACATTAATAATAACATTTTAATTACTCACTGACACCAACCCAATGCACATGCATATCTTCCTTGGCAGGAATCCAATAAAGAAGCTAGAAAAATGAATTTTAGTGCAGTTTTGAAAGAAAAGAAGATTGGGAATGCGAAATTGCCATTTAAATACCAGTTGGGAGATTTGAAAAATCAAATGGGTCTGTGTTTGTTACCCACGTATTTAATTCTACTATACAATTTACACACAGAAGCTCACCAACCAAAGCAAGCACACAACAATTAGATGGCCACATAATAGACATAAGGATGTTACTGTGCAATTCCAAATGGGAAAACCATCATTTGATGGGAATTTTTTTGTTCTCAAGAAATTGCTAGAAAGGCTGAGATATGAAATATAATAAAAGTTTTTGGTGCATTCTTACTCATTGAATCCCTATCACACACAGATTGTGTCAAGAGGCACATAAAGTGTAAAATGTAGCTTACGATCTTTAATTGATTAGTAATTTTACCTAAGGATATGTGGAAGACATCCTTCAAGATGTGACAAGGACTGCTTGCATGGCCACTGATGTCATTAAGTGATACCAATTATGGCCTTGAAACATTCATGAGATGATGGAAAAAGTTGTACAACCACACATTGACTCAATTCTAATTGTGTACTTAGACATATTACTTTCAACCAGACCTAGGATGAATAAACCAAGTGTTCGCAACACGTGACAAGTTATTTGTGAACATGAAGAAGTGTAAATTTGGATAGAAGAAACTTGCTTAATTTGGATTTTTGTGTGAACCACAATGGACTAAGCATTGATCCAATGAAGTTTTCAACCATTGTTATTTGGCCAACACCAAATATCAGCCTTCACCTACAAGATTTCAAGAAAATGGTGAACTATCTCAAGAATTATATTGCATAGTTTCCCCATGACATGCATCCTCTCAATGATTACAATAACCTAGGATATGAAATTAGAAGATTAGTGTTTTTTTTATATAGCTTGGTTTGAGGCATCCTAACATAGATCACAATATTTATGGTTACATGTGGATGATGTAGTTTTGTTAATTTTGATTCATATCGATGATTTGATTATCAGTAGAAATAATGATAATTTAATTTAAGTCTAATGTCACAATTGAAAAATACATTTGAAATGAATAACTTAGATCTGTAGCATTTATTTCTTGGCATCAAAGTTATGGAATTGGGTGACAGTATGTTCATTTCTTGGCCAAAGTATGATCTAGATATCTTGAAGATATTTAAAATGGATTATCTGTAAGCCTCATTCTACTCCATTTCAATCAGAAGCGAAGATGACTATGGATTGTGATTCTTTGAAAGCCAATTTGTTGGTAGTCTCATTTATTTGAATCATAGTCAACTTTATATTTCCCTCACCATTAGCCGTGTCTCTAAGTTAATGTAAGATTTTATGGAAATCCATATGAAGACTGCAAAGAGGGTTTATCAATATATCAAAGCTACATATCAAGTTGGAATTAAATATTCAACAGAAATTCAAATCAATTGGTCAGATATACAAACACTAATCTATAAACAAGGGATTATACTATATAATCCTCATTGGAAATAAACATTGCATTCTAGACACCACTGATTTCCCCAACACAAATCCTCTATGGAAATAAATAATGTAATCTTCTATGTCTTCAAACTTTCTCACTGGATGGTTTGCTTTGCATGTGGTGGCCAAACCGCTACCAACTAAATTCCCAAATTGTGTTTATGTAAAGGTCAGCCCAACACTCTAACATAGATCACAGTATTATGGTTACATATGAATGATGTAGTTCTCTTAATTGTGATTCATGTGGATGATTTGATTATCACTAGAAATAATGGTGATTCAATTTATGTCTAAAGTCACAATTGAAATATACATTTGAAATGACTAACCTAGATCTGTAGCATTTATTTCTTGGCATCAAAGTTATGTAATTGGGTGATAGTATGTTCATTTCTCAGCCGAAGTATGCTTTGTATTTCCTGAAGATATTTAAAATGGATTATCTGTAAGCCTCATTCTACTCCATTTCAATCATAAGCTAAGATGACTAAGGATTGCGATTCTAGCATTTTTGCAACGATACATTCAATTTCACTCTTTTGGGAATAGGGATATATGTAAGGCATAATGTTTGGAGGAACACTTCTTAGAATCATATGAATAGCATGATCATGATCACAAATATGTGGAAGGCCTTTGGGAGTCTCAAATACCTTGGAATGATTGTCCAAGACTGTTTGGAGATCTGGAGAAATAGATGATTTCAATGTGGGAACCTCTAGTGAACATAATTGTGTAATTATGCCTTGTTCTTATTTATTTAGAAGCTTTGTCATTCCGTTAGAGTTGATTAACTTTCCTAGTTTCCTTGTGATACCCCTTAATTTAACTTCCTTTCCTTCTGAAGAAAATTTCATGAAAATTTCTTGAAAATTAAAAGGTATTGTACCCAAGGATTGTAGCCATTGGACTCCTAGTACAACATCTGCACCAATTGTTGGAATGGAAAGCATTGGGCTATTCAATACATATACTCCCATGGATAGTTTGATATTATGGCACTTTCTTGAGCAATTTATGGTTCCTCCACTTGCAACCATCACTTGACACTCTGGTGTTGGATATAGGAAACAATTCAATTCCTTGGCTATCTTACAATGAATAAAATTATGGGTACTACTTGAATCAATCAACACTATTACCTTTTCCTTCTTGATATGCCCTTCTATCTTGATAGTTTGAGGAGTGGTAATACTAGCCAATGCATTACAAGATATGGTAGGATTCATTTCTTCTTTCTCTAGGGTTTTTTCCTGGTGTATATCCTCTTCTTTTGAAATTTCTTGTTCCTTCTCTTCCTTCTATTCACAATATATGTAAAATAATTTATTCTCAGCACACTTATGACCTTTAGTGTATTTTCTATCACAACTGTAACAAAGCCCTTTTTCTCTTTTTTCTTCCGATTGTTGTGGTGTCAGCCTTGTAGGTTATTGATGGCTAGGGGCAACAAGAATTCCATCTTTATGATTGTGAGTGGTAGGCTTCCTTGTTGCCATAATTTTGCTTTCTATTTTTCTTGCCAACCTGAATGCCTTCTCTAGTGAATTAGGTTCCTAAAGGTGAACCTTGTTAAAAAATTATATATTATAGAGCAATGGAACACATAAAATATATTGCAAAAATATAAACACAAAAAACACATAAAACAAGAGAGACACAGATATACGTGGTTCACCCAATTTGGTCTACATCCATAAAGAAACAACCAATCCTTCCTTTTATAATATCTACCAAACTAAAGCAATACAACCTATAGTAGATCCATTGTAATTCCCTCTTTGCTCTCACACAATCTCCTCTCACTTTCTCACTTAGAATACATATCTACATAGATGCAATACAATCCCCTCATATATAGCGAGGTGTTGCCTTCTAGGGGAAAAAACACTAAATTAAACATAACTTCTACTATGAGATCTCCACTTAATGAACAACCTAGATTGACTATGAAATTACAACATTTTACAAGGCAATTTTACATCTATTTTTAGCTTTAGGGGTGTTCCCCCCACTGGACCCCCCTTGTAGCATACATTTTATGGGCAGTGTTGCCGCCACATTACGAATTTGGGTCCAATGTGACAATGCCTCTAAATAAACAAGATAATCAGTCTCCACACCCAACAATACCCAAAAATCTGCCACTTGGAGACTGATTATAGCAACTCCACCGCTGCTTCATTTGCTGGACAATGACTCCACTTTGGAACTAGTTGTTTCTAATATTCTTCATCATACTTGAAGACCAATTGAAATAGAGCAGAATCTCAGTTTCTCCCTAGTTATAACTTTTGTTAACATATCTCTAGGATTCTAGCTAGTGTGTATCTTTTCCAGCTTCAATTGTCCATCTTCCAATGCTGACCATATGAAATGGTACTTAAACTGTATATGTTTAGTCTTGGAATGAAATGCAGATTTCTTTGCAAGATGTATGGCACTCTGGCTATCACTGTATAAACTTCCAAACTCCTTCTTCTTACCCAATTCATCCAGAAACCTTTGTAACCTAATCATTTATTTACTAGCCTCTATAGCAACAACATACTCTGCTTCCATTGTTGAGAGTGCAACAACACTTTGTAGTTTTAAGACCCAACTGGCAATTGTTCCACCTATAGTAAACACATAACCTATGGTGCTCCTTCTGGTATCTCTATCACCCACCATATCTACATCAATATATCCCTATAGAGCAATGTTTGAACCACCAAATCATAATTCTTGATTTGTGGTACCTCTGAAATACCTGAGAATCCAATTCACTACCATACAATGTTATTTTCCTGGATTGTTCATGAACCTACTTACAACACCCACTGCATGTGTAATATCAGGCATGGTGTAGACAATTGCATACATTAAAATTCCAACTGCTGATGCATATGGAACTTTCAACATATAATCCATTTCTTCCTGAGCCTTAGGACACATTTCCTTAGTTTGAAATGGCTAGCCAAAGGTATACTAACTGGTTTTGTATTCTACATATTAAACCATTTCAACACCTTTTGTATGTACTCACTCTGAGACAATTTTAATTTGTGATTCTTCCTGTCTCTAGTTATTCTCACACCAAGGATTTGCTTTGTAGCACCCAAATCCTTCATTACAAATTAGTTTGTCAATTTTCTTTTGAGCACATTTATTTCCTGCATGTTATAACCTGCAACAAGCATGTCATCTAAATACAATAATATAATATAACTGCCATCATTTTTCTTTTTGAGATAAAAGCAATGATTAGAGTGACATCTAGTATAACCTTGTTCAAACATAAACCTATCAAATTTTAGATACCACTACCTTGGAGCCTGTTTTAAGCCATACAAGCTCTTCTTCAACCTGCACACTAGTTTCTCCTTACATTTTACCTCATATCCTTGTGGCTATTGCATATATATCTCTTCCTCAAAATCCCCATGGAGAAAGGATTTCTTTACATCTAACTCCTCAAGATGAAAATATTCAGCTGCTACTAGACTTAAAATAGTTCTAATTGAAGTCATTTTAACAATAGGAGAAAATATAGCATCAAAGTCTATACCCATTTTTTGTGCAAAGCCCTTCACCACAAGTCTAGCTTTATACCATTTTCTACCTCCATCTTCTTCCTTCAACTTGTAAAACCATTTATTTTGCAATGTTGTTTTACCTGCATGCAACATGACTAAGTCCCAAGTCTAGTTATGCGCTAAAGATTCCATCTCTTCTTTCATGGCTTGCTTGCACTTCTTCCTAGTTTCTACCTGCACTTCTTCTTCATAGCATTTCAGTTCACTAGAATCAGTCAACAATACATAATATAATGAAGGAGAGTATCGTTCAGGGGGTCTACTTATCCTGGTAAATATTCTAATACCACTTTTAGGCATTTGAAGCGCTTGTTGTTGTTGTGGTTGTTGTTTTTGTTCTTGATATTGATCATTATGATTTTCAGGCACGCCCACTTTTTATGTGATCTCATCAAGGATCGTGTATTCTCTATTTTCTTTTTCTTGTTTCTTTTCCCGCATCTGATCCTTATACAAAACCTTTTCATTGAATATGACATCTCTGCTCCTAATGATTATGTTTTTTTCATAATCATAAAAGAGATAATGAAAATCATTAGCACCATTTCCAATAAAGGTACATTTATTTTATTTTGCCTCAAGCTTTGTTCTATTTTCTTTATTAATGTGGACAAAATCTTCACAACCAAAAGTCTTTAAAAATGAGTAATTTACCTTTTTACCTATCCATGCCTCCTCTGGAATACCACCATCCAAGGAACTTGAAGGCCCTCTATTTATTGGATAAACAACAATATCTACAACATCTGCCCAAAATTGTAAAGGCAATAATCTCATGCACCATGCACGCTCCATGATTTTCTTGTTCATCCTTTCTGACACACCATTTTCTTGTGGTGTTCGAGGAACTGTCTTCTCTCTGCGAATTCCATTCTCTAAACAATACCAATAAAACTCTTTGTTGCAATATTCACCTCCATATTTTGATATGAAACACTTCAACCTTTTTCTTGTCTCATTTTCAACCAAAGTTTTCCATTTATTGAACAGACAATATACATCAGATTTATTTCAAATACAATAAATCCATGTTTTTCTAGTTGCATCATCAATAAAAGTAACATAGTAATGAGAGGCACCGAGAGATGATACCTGAGTAGGTCCCCATACATCTGTATGCACAAGCTCTATTTTTCACTCTTCTTTTCTTTCCCAACTCTAAGGAATCTAACTCTCTTCTGTTTCCATAAACACAATTCTCACAAAATTTTAAATCAACATGCTTCAAACCTGGAAACAAATTTCTTGAGCAAAGAATCTACATCCCCTTCTCACTCATGTGCCCAAGCCTATGATGCCACAATGTTGTATCTTCTCCTATAGAGGTTAAAGCATTAACAGAGTTAGAAATACCATTGCATAAATACAATGTACCAACCTTTTCCCCTTTTTCTATTACCAAGGCTCCTTTAGTGACCTTCTAGGTTATATCTATAAAAGTAGTTACACAACCTTAACCTCCCAACTGCCTATTTAAATCATATTTTTCTTTAGATCTGGAACATGCCTTACCTCTTTCAACAACCATTGATTTCCATTCTGTTTCTTTACGAAAATTGTACCCATTTCAATGATTTTACAGGGTTTATCATCACCAAATCGAACATGTCCAAAATCTCCTTAAACATAATCATGAAAATGTTTTCTATCAGGAGTCACATGGAATGATGCCCCTAAATCTACAACCTAGGCATCAATAATATTTTCTAATAAAAGAATCAAATCATCTTGCAAAACATCACCTGTCACATTCACTTCATGATTGTTTTCTTGCTCCGCATCTCCTTATTTTCCCTTCCGAGACTTGCAACATTTCTTCAGGTGTCCTTTCTTCCCACATTTCTAGCACACTATACCTGATCTGGACTTGGATCTACCTTTCCTTGACTTATTGTGATATCCTAGGCTCTTTCTTCTTTCCATTTTTCTTCCCCTAGTCTCTGTAGTCAAAGCATTATGTAATGTCTCATCAGAGCTTTTCCATCACATTTCCTTGCTGAGGATTGCACCAACAACATCATCAAACTTCAAAGTACTAGATTTAAAGACAGAGTTACTTATGGACATAACTAAGCCATTCCAACTTTCTGGAAATAAGAACAGAAATAATAAAGCCCTAACTTCATTATCAAAAGTTACACCTAGAGAACTTAATTGACTGCTAACTATATTAAATTCATTTAAGTGATTAACAACAGATCCACCTTCTGACATCTTCATATTAAATAAATGCTTCATAAGAAATACCTTATTTGAGGCCGAGGATTTTTCATATAGTTTGGCCAATGCTGACATTAAACCCTTCATTGTCATTTCCTTTGAAATATTAAAGGCTACTGACGTCGTTAGGCATAATTGTATTGTTCCAAGTGCCTTTCTGTCGAGAATATCCCATTCTGTGTCTATCATACTCGTTGACTTCTTTGTATTTCTGCTTAATGGTAGGTATAGATTTTTCTAGTACAAATAATGTTCCATCTACATCTTCCGCAGCTGGTAGTTTTGGCTGTTAAATTTTTTGACCCTAAACCTAACATCTTCCACCATTTCTCCCACTCAAATGAGGAACCCCTCTCTCTTGTGAGTTTATCAGCAAAATATACATTCAACTATGACACTAGTTGTTAGAAAATTATATATTACAGAGCAATGGAACACATAAAATATATTGTAGAAATATAAAACAGAAAACACATCAAACAAGAGAGGCACAAATATACGTGGTTCACCTAATTAGGGCTATGTCCATGGAGAAACAACCAGTCCTTCCTTTTATATTATCCAACAAACTAAAGAGATACAACCTACAGTAGATCCACTGTAATTCCCTCTTCACTCTCACACAATATCATCTAACTGTCTCACTCATAATACAAATCTACATAGATGTAATACAATTCCCTCATCTATAGTGAGGGGTTGCCTTCTAGGGAAAAAAACCCTAAATTAAACATAACTTCTACCATCATATCAACACCTAATAAATGACCCAAATCGACTACAAAATTACAACATTTTACAAGGAAATTTTTCATCTATTTTTAGCTTCAAGGGTGTTGCCCACCCCCTGGACCCCCCTTGCAGTGTACATTTTATGGGTAGCGTTACCGCCACATTACGAACTGGGGTCCAATATGGAAATACTTCTAAATAAACAACATAATCAGTCTCCACACCCAACAATACCCAACAAACCTCACGTTGTATGTTATCCTTTAAAGTCCCTATGAACACATCAATCTTATGCTCCTCTCGAATATCTTTTACCCTTATATTCAATTTTTGGAATTCCTCAATGTCCTCCATCATTGAACCCTTTTGTTTGAGATTTATCAATTGGCTAAAAAAAGTGTTGCTTTTTGTATCCTCATAATGTGCTATCATTTCATTCGCAAAAATAGCCCAAGTGACAATTTCTTTACGAAAGAAAATCAATCGATACCATAGAAAGTTATTTGGTTCCAAATATAAAGTTGCAATGCATACCTTTTGTGTGTTTTGCACATTATGGAGATCGAAAAATTGCTCCATCTGTAGTACCCATGTTAAGGGATCCTTGCCATCAAACTTCCTCATATTGATCTTTGGAACATGGTGGGTCTTCAATCCAACATTAGAGTCTACGAAATCATGATTAACATTTATTTTGTTCTCATCATGAGTTTCCTTTACTACCCTTTCGCCATTAGTAAGCATTTCTTGTAGAAACTTTGTCAAATCTATCTTCAAATCTTCCATCTTAGATTCCACACCTTTCTTTAAATCATCCATCTTAGCTTCCACACCATCCATCTTAGCTTCCATGTATTTCTTCAAACCATCCATATTAGCTTCTGTTACTTTTTGTGCGAGTGAATTTTGTTGCACTTGGTCTCATAATTTTGATATATCATGTTGCATTTCTTCCTTTTCTTCATGAGTCATGCTAGAGCTTTCAGGTTTCTTACTAGGTGTTTCCATTTCATTTCTTTGGGGCATCAATTAATGATAATAATTCTTCACTATGCCCTTTGAATTCCTTCAAACTATTTTTTGAAACCGAACTTATGCAAAAATTTAAACAAAGTACACACCTTTTTCACTTTGTAGGAGCTCGATATTGAATCTAATGTATCTCTATGATTTCAGATCTCCAAGGTCTATAATTTATTCTTGTAGTAATCCTTTGAGTCCTCTTTCAAAGCTCAGAAGTATGATCAATATTGGATTCTACAATGAAGTTTATGCCAAATCTCCCACGATGTCTGGATTATAGATTGGTTCAGTAGAGAAAAATGGTACGATGTGCCACATCTCATCGTTTCGACCTTAGATTCTGCAAATTATACCCAAAAACTACAGTCTGTCTTCTTTTTGTCACTTCTTACGAAATTTGAATCAGATACTCCGAGATAGAGTTATGATTATTTTTCCAAGGTCACCTATTTGGGATGTAATTCGGGGACCTACAGAAATCCTACATATCTTGGACCATATCTCAGAGAATGTAGCAAAGAAAAATTTTAAATTCAGTTTTGAGATTCACCAAGATTTCAGCTCAAATGGGTTTTAATTTTAGAATCTAAAACTTCGTAGAAAACAAAGTATAGTGAACATCCCATGATGAACTATTTGAGATGGAATTCTGGAGCTTACAAAAACCCTAAATTCATCAGGTCATATCTTTGAAAATATAGAAAAACAAGATTTGAAATTCAAACCCGAGGTTCAAAACAATTTCTTCTTAAATGGGTTTTATTTTTATCATCTGAAACATCGTAGAAAAAATGTTATAGTGAAAACTCCACGAAGACCTGTTTGGAGCAGCGAAGCTCTAGAATCCAAATCTCTGATACCAAATGTTATGAAACCAACTAACAAAAAGATAGAAAATATAGATCAACAACTCAGAAATCAACCTCTTCAAGGGGAAAACCTCCTTTGCATTACACAAATGAATAATTCTTGGATGATACAAATGACAAAACAACCTTTCTATATATAAGAGTATGTTGAGATTGCAACAAGATGATGGAGCTTAGTGAAAAGAGTCGCCTTCACTAAGTGGGCCCGCAGGCTATTTTTGGCGCAATTCTATTTTTAGACTATGTCTATTTTTAGACATATGG
>APFE031658269.1:60587-112381 GCA_000404065.3 Pinus taeda | reverse complement strand
GATCTCGCAGATCTCCCACTGAACAGGGTCTACCACAGGCCCGAGCAAAACCCCTCAGCAACAAAGGCGTCCCCTTGAAGCCAAAACAACTCTGATACCAAATGTAGTTTTTAACCCCGTACAGAAATTACCTGCATACGAATTCTAAATCATGGGAAAAAATGAAAATGCGAGATCATAACACATAAAACACATATACACAAAGATTTCTCACTGGATCCCAAAACCAAGACTACCAGCTTGATTTTTCATTATGTTCCTTTCAATGTTACAATACATATTTATACATGTCGAAGCATCCAGTACCATGGACTAAAAACCATCGCGTCCAAAGCCATGGACCGAAAACCATTGCGTCCAAAAAAAATGTGCGAAAATCATGCACAAAACCATAGGTGGGTCCACCCAACCTAACATAGGGTCCAAAACCAAAATTTTCCGGGGCGCTGCCCTGGACCCCATAAAGTAGGGTTACGGGTACCCCTCAAACCCCCTATTAACTATGCGGAAAGAATATAACACAACCCAACATTTACATTGGAATTACAAACTTGGAGGAAAATTTGGGATCTAAGCCCCAAAACTACCCTTGGGGCATCCTGTGCCCAAGAGGCCCCCAACACAAACATCGTGACTCACCCTCGAGTCACTTTATAGGTGCGGAGATCTTTGCACGAAGACCTCCCAACTCTAATTGGATCGCTGCAAGTTTGGTAGCGCACTGAGTGACTACCTGCTGAACTTCCTCTGCGCGTGGTTCGGTGACTGCTTTCGTTGAACTTCTGCCCTTAATCCTTTCCTGAGTTGCTTGCAGTTGTGAAAGCTTTGCTTCAATGGATGCTATAATGGTATATGCCTCATCAATCCATGGTTGTAGGTGTGCTTTCAAAACTGGCTCTTTATGTCAAGCAGAATCCACCTACTCCTTGAGCACCTTTTCCTACTGCATCCTTGCGAGCCTTTGTGTAAGGGAAACCATCTACGCGGTCCCTTTTACCTCATCGTATCTTTGCTGCAACTCACACACCTCTGTCTCTAGGTGCTCTATGTTTGAGTCCTCCTGTAGGGTGGTGAGGACCTTGAATGATTGTTTTAATACCTTCATGTAGTCTATCACTGCACTGTCAACCACCGCCATTGCTGTTGTGATCGTGGTGGCACACTGTTCCTTAACCTTCAGTGGAGTTGAAGGCTACGCCTTCAACTATAATTCTGCTATCTAAAGGTTCAACTCCAGCTAAACCCTGGCCATTTTATCTCTGGTGTCGCGCACCCCTGTTGCTAACTTTCATACGTGCGCCTTCACTGGTTCCTCTACTGGGATGGCCAACTCCGGGACCATCTGGCAGGCTTCCTTCACAACCTGCACTATTTGTTTGTTCTGCTCCATGGCCTCATTGTGCTACAAGCTCAAATACTCAATTTTGATGTGCTCATTACCTATATAGCGCGACTCTCCGTGGCTCGAAGTTTTGTCGTGACTCCATCTTGCAAAAGATAGAGCGTCTCCTGAGGGAGTGCAACCATGTTTAACTCGACCCCTTTTAAGCTACTAACCATAGGCCTGTCGGCCTCACTCTCTATAATAAATGCTCCATCTGGTGGCACTATTGTGTTGGTCATCCTATCGTGCAACATTTCCTTGGCTGCGGAAGTGCTGAAAGTGAGGCTAGTTGACACTGTGCCAGCCTATGGAGTGCGCACTTGCAACTCCTCTATCTGTGTTTGGAGAGCCCCCAATAACAACTGGTGTTTCTCCTCAAACTATTGGATGTCTTTTCACAAAACGATATGAAATGCTAGTGGATTGTAACTTCAAACCTTATTATACATAAATACATCTTAATAAATATCAAAATTCACTTTATAGATCATTATAGAACACTTTTCCCTATTACTACTCCCACAATGATGACCTATATGATGTCACGACTCGTTTTTGACCTTTTTGATGACTTGACTTAATGATAACATCTAATGGAGTATGAAACTAATGATTTGGACCTTGAAACATGACTAAGCATGAGATGATGATTGAGATGGTGATCAATACACTTCAGTGATGACTCATCACAATGAGTGATGGCATGATTCAGATGAAAATTTGATCATGAAATGAAGGGAGTAGCAACATATCTAGACACACTAACTAGTGATCAAATTTTTATTTGAAAACCTATTGAAGTTGTAAAATTTTGACCTAGGACCTAATCAACCATATTGAAAAAGTACATTTGATCACTGGTGACTGACAGCACTGATAGGCACTAACATTGGCTTTAGCTGGGGTAGTAGCTCCTTTAGGAGGTGTAAAGAACACCATATACCAAGAAGCTATAGAAAAACTTGTAGATTCACAAGCTCATGTAATCTACTAAAACAAGAGACAAGAATTTACTTCTACTCTTTACAGCGGAAGCCCATAAACATAAAGCAAACAATAATCAATAGAGGAAGAGAATCAAAGGCACATAACACAATCAATATTCAGGGAAAGCCACAACTCAAAGCCCCACTATTTTTTTTGTATTAATCCAAAAATCCAAGATGAAATTACAATGCTTGTTCTCTCTAGAACAATCCCAGCACTCATCAAATTCAATCACCAACTCATAAGAAAGCTCAAGGCCAAATCTTAGCCAGTTCACAATCTCTCCAAGACTCTATTCCAATGTGTATTTCCTATGAATGATAACTTGTATTTAAAGGGAAATAAAGCCTCTAAAAATAGTGCAATCCCTCAAGGATCAATTCCTGATTGCATGCACTATCAGTGCAACTTAGAAAAATCTAAAACAAATAGTACATTGTCCCTGCACTCTAGTCTCAACTAGATCTTTCTTATAATCAACATGCATGAGTTTCTGATGGTGGAACCTTCAGTTAATTAGAGTAGCACTATTTAGGTCACTAGTGTCCCAACTAACTGTTTACTCATTATTAGTTCCTGAAACTACTTGGAACTAATTTAACTGGACTTAACTCAATAAATTGAGTTAACTAATTACAACTCATTCATAACTCATCCTTAAATCATATAAGTTAGGGAGAACATATACATGTCTTCTAAAATACTTCCAATTCAAATTTCCTAAATTAATTAAGTTAATTAAAATTAATTAATTATTTTCAAATTGTTATGAGAAAAGAATTCTATTTTAATTCACAGTTTAATTCAAGGACAAATTAAACTAGAATTTCTTGTTGCCATTTCCAAACACTCCCTCTCAACAAGAAAGGGATTACCTACTATCCCAATCCTATCTCTATGAAACTCACATTTACATCTTGACAATGTCTTTGTCAAGATGTCAACATCTTGCTCCTCCGTGGGAATGTAATCTAACAACATGATCTGCCTCAATACACAATAGCTAAGATGATGATACCAGATATCTATATTCTTGGACCGATCATGAAAAACTAGATTTTTAGATAGTTTGATACAACTCTATTTATCATAATAAATCATTGTCAGATCCATCTAATGACCAAACAAACCAACTAGGATCTTCCTCATCCAGATAGCCTCACATGTTGCTTGACTTGAAGCCATGTACTCTGCCTCTACCGAACTAAGTGCAATCGATCGTTATTTCCTGTTGTACCAAGAAACTGTAGCTAACCCATACAAAAGATCCCTCCTGATGTGCTCTTCCTGTCAGATGGAATCCCCACCCAATCTACATCAATGAAGCCTTGAAGCTTCACTCCCTCTATATGTCTGTACCACAATCCAAATTGAGTAGTGCCTCTCTAAGGTATCTCAATACATGATTTTCCTCCTTCCAACACAACTTGGTAGGCCTAACCATCGTTTGACTAATCTGGTTAACTGTATAACACATATCTAGTCATGTGCTCACCAAATACATGAGTGAACACACAAGCTGCCTGTAAATAGTAGCTTCCACTACTTCTCCTAAAGCAACGTCCCTCTTCTTCCAGTTACCAGCTAGAGGAGTCTCCATGGGTTTACTGCTCTCCATATGGAATCTCCTGAGTATCTCATTGGCATACTTGCCTTCAGAAACAAATAAATCCTCGTCTCCCTACCAAACCTCCATGCCAAGAAAGTAATGCATGAGCCCCATGTCCTTCATATCAAACTCTCTTGCAAGATCCTCCTTGCAAGATTTGATGAGCTTCTCATCACCTGTCAGTATGAGATCTTCTACATAAAGTACAACGATCAAAAGCTTACCTTCCACCACTATGTGATAGAGGTTCAGATTTGCTTCACTCTTCGTGAAGCCCAACCCACTGAAGTAGCAATCTATCCTCCTCTACCAAGCATGAGGTTCTTGCTTCAGCCCATACAACGCTATCTTGAGTCGACACACATGAAACTCACGGTCCAAGGTTTCAAAACCTTTGGGCTGCTCTATGTACACCTCTTCCTCAATCATGCCATTTAAGAAGGTAGTCTTCACGTCCATCTAATGGATCTTCCAACCCATCTGTGCTGGTAGTGCCAAAATAGATCTGATTGATGAGTACCTTGCAACAGGAGCAAAGGTCTCATCATAGTCAATCCCCTCTACCTGTGAAAAGCCATAGGCCACAAATATGGCCTTATGTTTCTCCACACTACCATATGTAGCTTGCCTTACCTTATAAAGCCAATGGGAGCTCACAACTGACTTGTCCTCCGATCTCGAGACCACATCCCAAACACTGCTTCAAACTATGGATGCACACTCCTCCACCATCACATCAACCCAAACTGGTTGCTACACTTCTTCTTGAAAGGAAGATGGATCTATCACAACACATGCACCCATAAGTTCCATGTATCGAGTGTACCTCTCTGGTGACCTCCTCTTTCTTCACTGAAAAGACGGTGCCCCCACATTCTCCCATGCATCATCCAACAATCTGTCAGCCTCTCTAATTTGCTTTGTTCCCTCTCTGGAATATTTTTCCTGAGTGGATGTATCCACTCCCGGAACCTCTGCATGTGGCTTCTCCACATCAATCTAAGGCTCCTCAACCTTAGGAACCAAAAAAACCTACTCTGAATGTAGCTTAAGCTCCCACTCAAGGGATACTCACATGGCCTTCTCCTCATCAAACTTGACATCCCTACGAACCACTATCATCCGACTGGTTTGCATGTACACCCGATAGTTGTGGGGAGCATCAATGTACCCCACAAAGATACCTAACTTTATTATTGGCTCAAGCTTCTTCCGTGCATCTTTGGTCACATGGCAATAAACCAATGACCCAAAAATCCTGAAGTGACCAACATTTGGCCTCTTACCGAAATAATCTTCCTCTGGTGTTTTACTCTCAAGTATCCGATGTGGGCTACAGTTTTGAACATAAAACGTTGTATTGCATGCCTCAACCCACAATTGTAGTGGTATGCCCTGATCATTCAACATCGCCCTTGTTACCCATACTATGCTCTTGTTCTTCCTCTCGACAACCCCATTATGTTGAGGGTTATGAGGTGTCGTCAATTCTCACTTAATCCCTTCCACTGCACAGAATTTCTTAAACTCATTGGAGATATATTCTCCATCATTATCACTCCATAGAGATTTAACCTTCTTGCCTAATGCTTTCTCAACCAATGCTTTGAATTCACAAAACTTTGTGAATGTCTGATCCTTTCTCGACATGAAAAATATCTAGCATTTATGAGAATAGTCATCTACAAATATAACATAATACCTTTTTTTGGTGGTGGATACTGTCGAGAATGGTCCACACACATCTGAATGGACTCTCTCCAGAATAGACTCTGCTCAACTATCTCTATCTCCAAAGGAATACTTGATCAACTTTCTCAAGCGTACCTTTGGGATGACCAGTAGATATTTTCTACAATATCTTCAAAGCCCCATGATGCAAGTGGCCCAATCGCTTGCACCACAACTCACTGACGTCTTGGCTCAACATCTTTTCCAATTATGAACTCAAAGAAGTGAAATCCTCTATTTCTATCTTATAGAGATTCTGAACTCGAACCCCTATCTTCTTTACTTGACCCATGGCTATGTGTCGAAGGAATGCATTTCCTTTCGAAAAGATCACATCATAGCCTCTATACTCAAGCATGGCAATGGATACCAAGTTCTTCGTTAGTTTGGGTACATGCATAACATTCTTCAAGGTGAGTGGAGCCACATGCTCCCTCTGAAAAGTAATAGTTCCCACACCAGTAACACTATACTTACCGCCATCACCCATCTCGATATGCATCTTGATATCTTTCTCCTCTAGTTCACTGAATAACTCTATCGCTAGTCATGTGGAAAGAAACTCCACTGTCTAAGTACTAGACACTTCCCATCATTGAAGAGACCATGCATGCAATGACAAAAAAGTCCAATTCAAATTGGGAGGCCAAAGCCTCACCCAATGCTCCTCCTAAGGACTTCTCCTTGGACTTATTCAATGGACAAAGTGACCCATCTTGTGACAATGAAAGCATTTAACTTCCATCATGTCCTTCTTCTTACCTCCATGATAAGAATCTAATTTGGAATGAGAAATTTTACCTTTCCCCTTCTTTGCCTAAATCTCTAAGGAACAATTCTCTTCATTCAGTCTTTGATGAAGAGCCATCCCTGGTGTTCTTCCTGATCTCGTCCTACATCAAATCCGACCATAGTCGTTCCCAATCTGGCAGCTTCTCCTGACCATTGACAGATTCATGGTAACTATGCCAACTCATTGGGAGTTCAAGAAGAGCAAGTCTCATCATATCCTCCTCAGAAACTATGATTCCAACACTTCCAAGTTCATCCTGACATTGAGTGAACTTGGTCAAGTACTTTGGAATCATCTCCCTTTTCTCCATCTTGATTTTAAGAAGTTTATCCTTCAGTGCCAACTTCCTTTGATTACTGCTATTCTGATACAAGTCCATCAATGTTTTCCACATAGCATGTAGAGTTTCCTTGCCATGGATACTTGAGACAATTTGGTTTCGAACTCCCTCAAGGATTATCCACCTTGCCTTCACCATACACTTATTCAATTCAGCCAAGCTCTATTCATCTATAGCTACTGGCTTGGGGACTTCTTGATCAATGAATTACTTCAACCCATTATCTTCTAGCACAGTCTCCATCTTCACCATCCAGGCTATAAAATTTGAGTTGCCTTCCAAGGCATACCCAAGCCTCAACCCATGGAACGTCATCTGCCGATCCTGAAGTATCTATGCAAATTCGACTTTCACCTGTAACCCAAAAATTCAAAACTTCGAAATCTTCCCTAGAGATCTGATTTTAAATCAGCGATATCTCCATCATCCAAACTCTAATTCGGTCAATTTGTTTTTTTGAGTTTGGGTATCTTTTCCCAAGGAATCCAAATCTGCAATTCATTTTTGAAAATTTTGTACATAAATTCTAATAACTTCTCTGCAAACTCTCGGACCAAAAAATAATCTTTCTCTAATACCATGCAGAAAAACTTGTAGATTCACAAGATCATGTAATCCACTAAAACAGGAGACAATAATCTACCTCTAATTCTAACAGCGGAAGCCCATAAACATCGAGAAAACAATAATCAATAGAGGAAGAGAATCAAGGGCACATAACACAATAAATATCCGGGGAAACCCACAGCTCAAAAACCCACTATCTGTTTTGTATTAATCCTTAAAATCAAGATGAAGTTACAATGCTTGTTCTCTCTAGAACAATCCTAGCACTTAGAAAATTCAATCTCCAACTCATAAGAAAGATCAAGGCCAAATCTTAGCCAATTCACAAGCTCTCCGAGTCTCTATTCCAATGTGTATTTCCTATGAATGATAGCTCGTATTTAAAGGGAAATGAAGCCTCTAAAAATAGCATAATCCCTCAAGGATCAATTCCTGATTACATTCACTACCAATGCAACTCAGAAAATTCTAAAACAAATAGTACAATGTCCCTGCACTCTAGTCTCAACTAGGTCTTTCTCATAATCAACATGCAGGAGTTTCTGATGGTGGAATCTTTAGTTAACTAGAGTAGCACTAATTAGGTCACTAGTGTCCCAACTGATTGTTTACTCATTATTAGTTCCTGAAACTGATTGGAACTAGTTTAACTAGACTTAACTCAATGAACTGAATTAACTAATTACAACTCATTCATAACTCATCCTTAACTCCTATAAGTTAGGGAGAACATATACATGTCTTCAAAAAGACTTCCAATTTGGATTTCCTAAATTAATTAAGTTAATTAAACTTAATTAATTATTTTTAAATTGTTATGAGAAAAGAATTTTATTTGCATTCATAGTTTAATTCAATGACAAATTAAACTGGAATTTCTTGTTTCCATTTCTCCACAGTAGCCTCATCCAATGGGAAATGGAGTCAAAAAAGTAAACATTCTCAAAACTGAAATGACTGACTAACAAAACATCAAACAAATTGAAACTAACTTAACTTTCAAAAAAAAAAATTGTTGGCTTAGGGGGTCTTGACCCAGGTTCAAAATTAGTTGCATCAACCAAAGAATCCCTACACTACTGGCCCTCTCGTAAACAACCCGTGAAGTGCAGGCTACAGTCTCACCCAAAGCAGTATGGGGGGATGCAAGAACTAAGTTTCTGCATCCAGAGACGTATGATGTTTTTTAGCACCTCAAATCTTCCTTCACATAGATCGATAAGCCCTTAGGGCTCAGTATTGCAACTCTACTAAAATAGTCCTCAGACCTTCACGAAGGTCTATGATCAGCCTTTGCGGACCCTTAACAGTCGATTTATCCACTTACGTGCATCGGAGAACAACCCCTAAATTAGTGTTCGCACAGATCTACTTAAGTTACTTAGTAAACATAACATAATTCATCACAGTCTTCGCAAAAGTACTTAACGTGCATTGCATACATATATTAAGACTTATTCAAGAGAATCATGCATCATTATATAAATATTTCATAAACACATTATTCATCCACAATATATATCATAAACAAATGTAAACAGAGATAAACAGGTATACATAGGAATTATTCGGTAACTTTCTTTATTGATCTTCAATACAGTATTACATACTCAAAACTATACTACGCACTTAGCTGCAGGGGTCTCTGCACTTAGTCGTGGACTCAACCTAGGCCTCTACACACTCAGCTATAGAGCCTTTCTTCTTCTATCTAACCCACTTCTCTATGCTATCCCTTATCTTCTACTGGTCCATTACATCCATTCTCTAAAATGACATGCCTAAGAATCTCTAAGACACACCTATTTATAGACTTTTTCATATAATCCCATGGTCCACAGACCATGGATGGGTCTCAAAACTAACAAAAAATTTAAATAAACAAAGGACTAACACTTGGGTTACTTTAACCCCAAAAATGACCCAGGGAACCCTATCCCAATAGGCCCCCAACACAAAGCATGACTTGCCCTCGAGTCACTCGTTGGTGCGGCGATCTTGCTGTGAAGAGCCCTCAGCTCTACCTGGATCATGATGACTTCAATATTGCTCTGAGTGGATGCCTGCTTGACTTCCTCGACTAATTTCTCTGTAGCTGGTCCTTCTATGGCCAACCTCATTGTCTCTTGAAGGCCTTTAAGCTTGTCATGGATGGTGGTCGTGACTTGATAAGCCTCTTCCAACCATGGTTGCAACCTGGCTTTTAGCAAGGCCTCCTTCTTCTGTGCTTCTTCTAACTGCACAAGGAGCTGCTTTCCCTCCTATAATTTAGCTAGGCTTTACGTTGGTGCAATGGAGTGCATCATTGCCCTAACTTTGTCATATTGATGCTGCAACTCCCTGAACTCTATATTCAGTGTCTGCAGATTTGGGTCCTTGTTACGGGGAATAGTGTCCACTCGGATGTTGCTATTACCACTAAGATTGGTAGCTATCTTAGAAACAAAAAAGTAAAGTCTACTTTCGTTTTCCTTTATGAAAATAGATAAGAGGAGAACCAAGAAGACCAACCTTAGTCTTGTGCTTGATTTCCTCTCCTTCTTGATAAAGCTTTGCTGCTTCTTCTTCATCTGCTCAGCTTCAAAGAGCACCTGTGGAATCATAGCAACATACTGCTATCGAAGAACAAATATCTATATTCATAAATAACACAGGACTAGATGTGTGTTAACCATACAAATGCATATATAAACAAGTAATAATAATAATAATAATAAGATCCATTTTTAAGGTCACAGCCAAGCCAGACACCAAATTGGTGTATGAGACCCCCTTGTTTGTGGGACAAGGGACCCACCTTCGCGCAATGATTTGACTGCTAAGTCTACAAAGGCATACATACTCTAACCCCCTTTGGTTTTGAACCTGTGACCTCTTAGGAGGAAACACATGCTCTTAACCATTAGTACAGGAGAATATGGGGGAAAACTTGAATAGCTTTATTAATATGAAAAGTACCAAGAGGATTACAACCATATGTTCTGACCCAGCATCATCCTCCAGCTAGAAAGCCCTTCTTCACCTCAAGTAAAGCTTAGATCACCCAACACTATGAATGTACACCAGGAAACCAACAACACTTCTCTATAAGATACAAAATTCCAGCCTCTGGATCTCTGTGATGAGGGATCCATATATAGATGATTATAGGGAGGTGAGTCATCTTATGGGATCTTGATTAGTGTCCTCTCTCTAATAGTTCCTTCTTCCACTTGGAGAATGATGATATCTTACTCATCCCTGGTCGAAAACAGAGAGGCAAGTGTCAGAGGGGAAGCTTCTGGAAGATTCCATGATCTTCCATCTCACATGTTTTCCCTGCCATTTGTCCATTCCTGACCATCACACCCTACAGAGGAGAAATTTAGTATGCATTGTATCTTGTATATTGGGAAGGTGATATGCATCGCACCCTCTGCACTGGGTTTTCAGTATGGTCTAGTTTTGACCATTTATGAGCAGGTTTTAGTGGAGAACTTCTGGGAGATGATGTAATATGCTGACCTTGTTCCTTTAGGTAGTGAAACAACACTTTCAGAGACTTAGGAGCCCTCAATTTATGGACATTTATGATTGGGGTTGAAGTGCCCAAAAATGTCTATAACAATCCTCCTGTAGATTGGTCACCAATTCCATCACCTGCTCAAATAATGTCGAACAATCAATGATTGTGGTATCCAAGGTGGCCATTCCTTCTTTGATGGCGGCTATGTGCTACTCCCAGACCTCAGGTAGATTCATCGGCTGCAAGTTTAACTGTATTTCTGTGATCTTCATATTGAGTTCGGCCAACCTCTGCTTTGGCTTCGCACATACCAGTGGCTAATTTTTTTATCTTCGCTTCTGGTTGTGCATCCTCAGGGATATGAAGCTCGGGAATTGTTCTACATGCCTCTATGACTGTTGACTCGAGTCGAGAACTCTGTGCCTACAACATCTCCTTTTCCTTTAGGGCCGACATCTTCTTGGCAAACATCTTCTCTTTGTTCACTTTGTACTTGTTGATGAGTTTAAGAGCGCGCTTCTCTTGAGCTCTCAATTCCTCTGTCAACCCTGCATGTAGTGCATGGAGGATCTCATTGGGGAGCACTTCTATGCTCAACCTAATGTTCTAGACTATGCTCAAGACGATGTGATCATCGACTGACTCTGCATGAAGGGACCAATCTAGCAATGCAATAGTCCTAAGGTCGAGGGTCCTTACCAACTTGTCTACTTGGCTCATCCTAGGTGTCAGGCTCGCTTGTTCTATGCTCACTTGACTGGCACCCACCTATAATTTGCTTGTCTAGATCTGCAACTCGTGTAGTTCCTTTTGGATGCTCCCGTATGTCTTCATATATTGCTTCTCGAACTACTATAGCACTTCAGTGGTGGTATCCCTGATTTTATCCCCGATCTCATCGAGAGCACCCTCCAGAAAGACCATGGGATCACCCTGTGACTTGTCTGATTTCTGCTTCTTTATGGAACCTCCTTGTTGTTCGTTGCCACGTCTTTTCAGAATAAATGGAGTGATTTTCCCTTCATCTTCGTTGCCACCTTGTTCTGACATTTCTTCCTCCTCGGTCTCTGGCTAAGGTGACTTGTGTTGCTCGTGTTATGCCTGCTCTTTCGTAGCATGCTTTTGCTCCACTCAAGCCTTCTCGGTGGCTTCCTTATTTTTCTACTCTGAGAGTTTGCACACAACTTGCTTAGCTGCCTCCTTTATCTTCTGCGCTGCAAAACTTCCCGTGCCCTTGTTGGTTCCATCATCTAAGTCTGAGAGGGCATGCCACTCTGTTGGCCCCTCCTGCACAACTGTCTCCATCACCAAATATGGCAAGTCATGCCATTTCTATTGGGGATCCTTCCAGCCTCTAATGTATACCCTATGGAAGTCATCCTTGAATGTTGCATAGGTTGATAGTTGTATGTACAAGGTTGGGGACAACCTTGGACACTAGTTAATGGCCATGTTGATATTTTCTTCCATAAGGACCCAAAATATTTTCATCTCTATGATCCACGTGGGGTCCTTTGTAGCCCATAAGGAAGAAAACTACGCAGCATCTGGTAATCCTTCTTCAAGTGGAGGAAATTGGCTATCCTCCTGCAGTTCCATGCAACCAACACAATAGACAACAATAACCAAGCATAATGAAATGGCTTGGTTTCATCCTGGGGCTCACGGCAATTCACGAGGAACTCCTAGCACAGGTATCTAGACCAATTTAATTGTACACATTCCGTGCACTAAGCATCCAGGGACACTACGGGCGCCAGAACTTCATCCACATTGCGCTTTATCATCACCTTCCCTAGCTAAATTTGGGTGGTAATTTGTATTGTTGAGTCAGTTATTGACAGGATGGAATATCCTCATGACTTCTTCACAAGGTTGAATTCTTTCTTCATTCTTTCTGCCAAGTCATTTTCCCCCGTCTTTTTGCCAAACTCATTGGCTAGATTTAGTCCTTCATATGGCAGGTGTGTGATTCTATGGATTACCATGTCAGTGATGGGGATAGGCCCTCATAGCCATAAACACCCATTGTGCACCAAAGTTAGCAATTGGCACACACAAATTGTGTTAATTGGGGTGCAGTGATAATGGGGCACCCACAATAGATTAAGTAACCCCGAGTTCTCCACACCGCAGTTCCATTCCACTACCTCTAATGCAGTAACACCCAACTTCGCATAGCAGATGTGCTTCATGTACTTATCTGTTGCTAAGTGTGGAAACCTAACATGATATATGAGGTCCCAATCCTCCATCTTTAGCAGTGGGATCCATGCAAGCCACAGACCTTCAAAGGGAACCTACTTAGGTAGTAGGGACATAGAAATGGAAAACTTCTCCACATCTGGGTCCTTTGTGACATTCGCCTTTCCCTTCCGCAGAGGGATATAATCGGGTAGCTTCGTGATGGGCTCCACTCGTTTAGCGTCAATGTCTTTTGTTCCATGTCCTTCTTCTACCTCTAGGTCAACTACCTTCTCAAGCTTCTTATCTTTCTTCTGTTTGGCTTGTGCTACGGAATGATTTCTTGTGATTCGTGCACTAGTAGTGGATTTTTCTATTTATCCTTCTTCGATTTAACTATTTGGGTTTCTTTGGTAGGGGTAGGCTTCGGCCTAGGTGACCTTGACGTCGTAGGCATAGGAGCTAGATCTTCCATTCTCACAACTTCTTGGGCAACTCCTTCAAAGGCAACACTGACACTATTACTCACGGTTTCTGTAGGGCTTGGTCAAGCATTTTTTCTAGGATGAACTTTTGATTTAACTCAGACAACTTAGCAAATGCAAGGCTCGTGACTAAAATGCTTCCAATATGATCGGTTCATAGGTGACAGATAGTAAATCTCAATAACAAATATAAGGGCACAAAGTGTTCTATGTTGGACTGGCACACATAATTTATAGGGGGTTTTGAATTTGAATCCGATCATTCCCCCCAAATGTTAATAATTAATGTTGTTTTGGTAGCAAATATTAAAAGTGTTTTGCCTTAAATATCATCAGCCCACTCCTCTTAACCGTCTTCTAGATGTCAATTCATGAAAAGTGACTCTAATGGTCACTTTTTTGCTGTACTGTGTGGCACCACTGTTCATGGCACAGCTGCCTGTGCATAGCTCCCTAGATTGCATCTTTGTCATTTTCCACGCAACCTGCTTGCTACATAGTCCTCTAGCCCTAGAAATGTAGTTTATAGTCCCACACTCTCTTCCAACTGCCTAGAGCACTAAGACTGTATTTCCACCATATATTCATTGCGTGAGATCCCCTGTATACAGCTTCAATCGGCTTCCATTCACTCTTCTCGAAAAAGGTTACCCATTTTGCTTCGCGAGCTAAACTACGCCTCCATCTGTAATATCTTTGATAATATATCTTTGATGTGGCAATCATGCCATGTTTTTTCACTCTCCTTTTGTACTTGCGGATGTAATCCTGCCAAGAATTGGTCCTCTTCAAGCTCCATCAGCTATGTGAGTCGTTCCTCCAAGGCTTCATGATCCACCATACCTGTGAGAGTTGTTATGCGTAGACTAGGCACAATATACTCCATTGGCATTACAAATTCTACACCATAGATAAATTTGAACAGTGTTTGTCCTGTTAGCTTCTTGAAAGTAGTCCTATAAGCCCATAGCACTATAGGTACGTGCACATCCAAATCATTTCGTTGTGCATTGTAGATCTTCATCAGAGAGTTCTCCAAAATCTTATTGAAGGCTTCAACAATTCCATTGGCTTGTGGGGGATATGGTGTACTCTTCTAATGAGAGACCTAGAATTCTTCTGTCAATGCATTGATTGTTTCGTTCCTAAAGTGCATACCTCTGTCACTCATCAACACTTTTGGGCAGCCAAATCTAGTTAAGATGTATTCAAACAAAAACTTTGCTACTATAGCCCCTGTACAATCCTTAACCAGTTGTGCATCTACCCATCTGCTCAGGTATTCCGTTGTGATGATGATATAGCACGCACCAGTTATCTTTCTCGGGGGCTGAATTGGACCAACAAAATAAATCGCCCATTTTTCAAATGGCTACAATGATACTTGAGTTTGTAATGCCAATTCATCCCTTCGTGATGGTCTTCTCGTTGTCTGACATGCATCACATGCCTTAAATACACTTTGGAATCCTTGTGCAGTGTTGGCCACCATATACCTATGCACAAGATCTTCTGTGCAAATGCCTTTCCTGCATAATGTCCTCCCACAACCCCTCCATGAGCTTTAGCGAGAATGCTATCTCTTTCAAAGTTTGGTACATATCTTCGCAATATTTCATCTGCACCTATCTTATACATATGTCCTGCAATAACTGAGAAATTTGTCGTGTGCACTACGAGTTCCTTCTTTTTTTTACTTGTATACCCTTTTGGTGCCATCCTCGTAGTGAAGAAGTGAATGATATCTGTAAAATGATTATCTACTACATGCGTCGCAAAGAGTTGCACATCTTGCAACCCTTCCTCCAGATTATTAGGTTCCTTGCCTATTTCGATTTGAGAAAAATGGTCAGGTCTTACATTCAACCTCCCTAGCTTCACAATGACTTCAAATTCATACTCTTGAAATAGTAGAAACCACCTGCAGATCTTCCCCCACAACACAGACTTATTGAGCATGTATTTCAAGGTAGAATGATCTGTGTACATCTTGAAATACCCTCTTAATAGATAGTCCCTGAATTTCTACACCGCGTACACCATGGCTAATCCTTCATGCTCAGTAGTTGAGTAATTCTTCTCAGCCTTCGATAATTTCCTACTTGTGAAGGCTATAGGATGGTCCATTTCTCCTTCATTGGCTTGTGTTAACACTGCACCCAACACAATGCAAGAGGCATCCACATGTACATGAAATTCCTTTTTCCAATCCCGGAATACCGAAATCGGCGCAGTGACCATTTTTTCCTTCAATACATCTAAGTTGCATTGACATTCTTCATCCCAATAGAATGTTGCATCCTTCTTTAGAAGTTTCTCCATAGGTGCGTAATTTGATCGTATGCTTTGATAAATTTTCTGCAATATCCTGTATGTCTCAATGTCGCACGCAGCTGCTTAATGTTCCTTGGGGCCTCCAAATTCATAATTACTGCAATCTTTGTAGGATCCACCCTCAGTCCTTGCTTATGCACAACATGACCCAGCAGGATTCCAAAGGGAACACAGAATAGGCATTTCTTCAAGTTCAGCATGATCTGGTATCTGCAACACGTATCCAACAGCAAGCAGTGGCTTTCTACATGGCACTTTACGAGTCCAAACACTGTCCAATCATCAAAGTACACTTCCAAGAACCACGTGAGAAAAAATCGCAGGTGCCTTCTTGAGTCCAAATGGAATCATACTGTATTGAAAACAACCCCACTCCATCGAAGGTCATTTCTCTCATATCCTCAGGCATGATCTTAATTTGATGGTACCCTTAAAACCCCTCAACAAATCAGTAGGCCTCCTTCCCTCCAACATTGTCTGACACTTCATCTATAAATGATGTTGAGAATGGGTCATGGACACACACGTCATTAAGCTTCTACAGATCTATGCAAATCCTTATCTCGCCCTTCTGCTTCTTTTCCTGAACCACCATGGGGCTCACCCAATAAAATTCTTCAACGGGTTCTATGATTCCTACTTCTAGCATCTTATCTAACTCCTAGCGAACCTTTTCCTTATATTTAGGATTAAGGTGATACAGTCTTTGCTTAATAGGATTTGCATTTGGCTTTAGAGTAATCTTCATAATACCCAAATTTCCAATTATGCCCTTCAAATCTAAAAAATTCGTAGGAAATAAACCTTGATATTCAAAGAGTAACTCAACAACTTTATCCATAGTAGCGTCATCCCAACAATCTCCAATATTTGCAAACTTTGATTCTACTTTAGTTCTTTGTTTTCAATGGCACGGTCATGTCCGGATTGTCTATCTTCAGGCCCTTAACTTTGTGACACCCTTCTATCTCTGGAATATTAATATTTATTGGAACTTCATCCTCCTCTTCAGTAGTCACATTATAGCATTCCATTGTATGGCGCAACTAGGTACTCCAATTTGGTTGGACCCACTCCATAGATTCTTGCGACATTTTGAAGACATTAATTTCCTGTAGAGCTTCATCAATGTTGGCGAAGCCATTTTCAAAACTAAAGGTCAATAATAATACTTCACTCAATATATCCCACTCCTTGATGCCATGGCGGAGCTCTTTTTCCAGATACCAGTTCATGGGAATTGTGTCCAAAGTATGGAAGAATATGTGTACCCATTCTGGATGCGATTCTATCTACCATGCTTTAGTCCATTTTTCCAGGTGATTGTGTCGATCATCCTTCCCTCTATATTTCTCATTCAGTCTAGTATTAGGGCACCCAAATCATAACCTCATCATTCTTTTGTAATCCCTCCATCCATCAAAGTTATCCTTGTGCGTACCCTACCATTGTGTGGGTGTAGCGCACAGTGCCAAATCTAATGCTTGGAAGCGGTGATCCTTAGGGACTTCATGCTCAAAAGCATCCAAAAACTTATCCACATCAGTTAAACTATCATAATAAGGTAAGTTCCTTACCTCCGATGAAACACAGTGCAACGATTTTGCCATAATATTGCATCGCAACATGCATACTTCATGGAAACAATTTTGCCAATGTTCCAATTCTTCATTTGAATCAGAGGTACAGGAACTCTACCGGTCCCATGAAATCCATCCATCTACTATCGAATTGATCCAATCATGGTCTCATACTACTAGTTTATAGATTTGATCCAATGCATCCTCACTTTCCTCATAATCGCAGACTGGTTTAGTGTAGCGTGCCCCTTCTGCAGGGCCTAATGGTACTACAACTCGAAGAGATTTCTTTTCAAACGAAATTTTCCTCTCTTTTAGATTGATGATCTCACTCATTTCAATGGCCCAATCAATTCCCAGTAGCGCAGGGTATGGATTACTATCATCAAGGATTTCTATCACCTCAAAGTCAGCCATCCCGCTCGCACCTTCTATATCAATTGTGGGTCTATATAATCATCCCATAGGGATGATCTTCTGTTGGTTCGCCATTTAGAGCTAAATCGGAGACCACTGTAGCATAGGTATCCCCATTATTTCCCATGTTTTCTTTGGCAAAACGTTTGCATCAAAACCCAGATCCAAAATGACTTGGTCCATCTCATAATCTCCTATTTGCGCGATGAGCCTCATATCACACCCTGTTCTTGCCTTATGTTTGCCAATTTTTCTAACCACCAAGTGTCCATCAGGGACCTTCTCCTTGCTAGAACATTTATTTATTAACTCCTACAGGCCTTCCACAGCTTTGCTACCGCGCAGTAGTTTTATGCAGGTTTGCAAAAACATAGTAAGCACAAAGGGATCAACTTTTGTAGGTGCGCTGGTGTTTTGCATCTTATCCTGACTTTTTGAGGTGAATGCTTCAGTGAAGCTTTTCTTGGCCTCCATAAATGTCTCCTTAGCGCATGCCAGATCAAAACCCACTTCCTTCTTTGGGGCCTTGTGGACCCACCCATCCTCTTTAGGCTATTTGCCTATATCATCACCAGTCGTTATTCTGCTCCTCAACACTATATACACACTCTGATCTTCCTCACGGGGCTTAGCTCTCATGATTTGTAAGTTCTGCATAGGTTGCTGAGGTTGTGCCTTCTTCTCCTGCATCTTAGCTATCAGCACTGGAAATTCTTCTATAGTGTGGTCAAACTAGCTGCAATATTGACATGTCGGGCGTGTCTTATTTTGACACTCCCGCACATAGTGCCCTATTATTCCGCAGTTGTAACAGATAACCTAACCCTGTCCTCCACCAAGCCCTCCTCCTCCTCAGCCTCATCCTCTACCCTAATATCCTCCACGTGCTCTTCTAGAGCCCTGATCTGGAGGCCAAGTTTCTTCTTACATCCGGCATGTAGGTTTTCTTTCCATCATCAGTTCATAGCTTCAACAGTGGCACTCATTGTGGCCCACCGATTTGCAGAAGTTACAGAACAGTTGTTGTAGTGTCTAGACGAACTTTTGAAGTAAGTGGAAATAATCCATCGCATGTTGTAAAGCAATCGGATAAATAGCGCACCATAGTGCAGCTCCTATGCCCATTCCTGTTGGAGCTTCTAGCCTCAAGGAATTGGTCCCTCTCCTATAATATAATTTGCGAATACGTGATAGTGGTCTTTGTCGTGCCCCTAGATCTTACACTTCAGACACCAGACTTTTGCGTGCACCTCTAGTTTAGTCTTTTCTTTATTCAAGCTCTGCAATTCTAAGCAGAGGCTCTGTAAATGAGAGTGAATCTGTTGTACCCCCAATGTCACATCCTGAATAGGTTTTGCATGCAACCTCATCATGATTTATAGAGCTTTTGCCTACATTGCTATCCTCTGTTGCGACAGAGCAATCCTCAGGTGGGCAGAAGCAAAGCTATAAACCATTCGCGATGTTGATCGTATGTGAGCTGCATGTTAGCTTATCGAATCACACATTTCAACATTTGATCTAATTCCCAAGGCGTCTCATCAACCCTCGTCATGATTTCCTTAAATCCAACTACTAACTGTGATTCAGACTTAGGCTTACTAAACTCATTGTTTAAAGTAGCCTTAGTCTCTGCTAGCGATGTTAGAGGATTATCAAAGCAATACTCAATATACCATGTCAGTGCATGATCCTACAGAGTGGTAACCAATTGTGCCTTCTTTGTACTGTCATTAGTAATCTATTTTGTTGTCCACACAATATTCGCAACAAACGAGAACTACTATGTATCTTCACTCCTGATGCCTTTGAAAATTGGAAACTTCATTGTGTTTGACATGTTGAATGGTGGTGGTGGTGGTGGAGGTGTGTGTGAAGGTGTATGCGATGGAGGTGGAGGTGGAGGGAGAGTGGACGGATGATGTGTCCATAGAAAACCCTATGTTATCAACTAGACAACACTCCTCGGTGAGGCTTATATCACTCCCTCGTTGTCACTCGAAGGAGGTTTGATCAACGGGCTATATTCAGGACCTAATCTCTCTCGATCTCTAAAGAGTTTTCCACTTCACGTAGCTCCAAACATCAAGGCAATGGCATAACCCATTTTTCACATAACAACATTTTAATCCAGGTATTCAAAGATCTTAAATACTTACCTCACAGTCCTTCGGAAAATCTTTGCTCCGCTTCATTGTAGCTGACTTAGGTATCAACTGTGAATTTTGTAACAAATCCTCCTAGAATTTGATCAAGATAATGATCAACATCCCGTGCGATCTAATTTTCATAGGCTATTAATCGTCACACTAATTTAGGAGTCCACCTATAGGATTATCAAGCTTCCAACTTCCTTGGCTAGTTTTCAATTTAGCTAGCCACCTGTACAGTTTGATGGAAAAAAGTGCAGAAGAAGATCTCGTGTATCTCTATGTACAGGTACCTATTCAACCATTGTTCCTTTGACAGGCACAGATTCCTGTTCTCTTGCACCGAAAACTCGTTAATCTTCTGATCCAACCACTTTTCAATTTCTTTATTGGTCGGATTCTAGTGATGCGACATCACACATCTCCTTCAAGCAGATCTCGGTCTCGGTAATGGAACCATTTGTTGGCTTAGGGGGTTCTTGACCTAGGTTCAGAGTTAGTTGCACCAACCAACAAATCCTTACACTACTGGCCCTCTCAAAAACAACCCACGTAGCGTGGGCTGTAGTCTCACCCGAAGCAGTATGGGGGGGTGAAAGAACCAAGTTTCTACATCCAGAGATGAATGTGATGTCTTTTAGCACCTCATATCTACCTTCATGGAGATCGATAAGACCTTAGGGCTCAGTACTGCAGCTCTACTAAAACAATCCTTAGACCTTCGCGAAGGTCTACAATCAGCCTTTGCAGACCCTTAACAGTTGATTTATCCACTTACGTGCATCGGAGAACAACCCTTAATTAGTGTTTGTGCAGATCTACTTAAGTTATTTAGTAAACATAACAGACTTCATCACAATCTTCATGAAAGTACTTAACATGCATTGCGTACATCTATTAAGACTTATTCAAGAGAATCGCACATCATTAAATCAATATTTCATAAACACATTATTCATCCATAACATATATCATAAACAGAAGTAAACAAAGATAAACAGATATACACAGGAATTCTTCGGTAACTTTCTTTATTGATCTTCAATATAGTATTACAGACTCAAAACTACCTTGTGCACTCTGTTGCAGAGCCTTTCTTCTCCTGTTTGACCTACTTCTCTATGCTATGCCTTCTCTTCTATTCACCCATTATATCCATTCCCTAACATGACCTGCCTTAGACTCTCTAAGACACAGCTATTTATATCCTTTTTCATACAATCCCATGGTTCGCGGACCATGGGTGGGTCTCAAAACTGACTCAAACTTTACATAAACGAGGGGCTAAAACCCCTTTGACTCCTAATCATTTGTGTGCTCTGCATCCAAAAATTGGGGATACTACATTACTTACAAAAATACATCAACACTTGGGTTATTTTAACCACAAAACTGACCTAGGGGACCCTATCCCAACAACAACTAATTAGGAAAGTCTTATGGCCTTCTCCTCGGGCTTGAAACTTTCATGACAACTCCTTCACACTTGGTAGCAAAATAAACTAATATGTACAATGGAAATGAGAAATTTATGAACAAATCAAGTGAGGTAATGCTTGAGGAATCAACCATTGATTGGTCCTCCTAGCAACTCTTGTCCATCTAGTTCTTCTAACAAATAGGAATTCTGACCTCTGAAAGCTAAAATCATGTATGGTTCTTTCCACAAGTTATCAAACTTTCCATGCTTACCTTTCTCCTCATTTCGGGCATCCCATCAGAGAAAAACATCTCCCAAACCAAAATCATCTGCTTTGGTTTTTTGGCCATAGATCTTGTTGATCTTTTCCTGAAGCTTTGAAGTATTTTGAAGTACTTCCTCTATAGACTGCTGCAAATGAATCAACTGATTGATTCTCTATTGAATATCATTAGCTTCACTATCAACTTCCTGCGAAATCTTCATCATCGGGATAGCAAGGGAAGTCAGAAAATAAGTATCTATTCCATATACTAGCTGAAAAGGTGACATACCTATGGACTTCTTAGTGCTCACTCTGTCTTCCCACAATGCATTGATCAACTTTTTGTGCCAATTATTCTTTTTTTCTTCTACCAATTCTTGATGATATTAGCCAATGATTTATTTGATGATTCATCTAGCCCATTACCTTGTGGGTAATAATCCATTGAATGTCTGAGTTTGTTGTGGTACTTGTCATAAAAATCAATCATATTTTTCAACTTGAAAGTTGTTTCATTATCAATGATAATTTTCTGTGGACAACCACTTTAGGAAAAATTATTAGACACAAGAAATTGAATTCTTACCGCATCCGTAGCTTGTCTATTGGGGATGGCTTCGATCCACTTCCTGAAGTAGTCGATTAATGTCAAAATCCACTTGTGCTGAGATGAAGATGAAGGGTTGTTAACTTTAGGTATGTTCTATGCGAGAGCAATTTATTTAAATTTTCATAGTTAGCAATCACATCAACATTAAAGTAAACTGCAAATAGAACATAAATATAAATCACATAAGACAAGCCAAAACAAGAGGACATAAGATGTGGCACTAGCAAGGGACAAAACCCACAATGTGGGGAAACCCTTGATCAATTCTTCTTTTATGTTATTCAAAGTTCAGCAGAGAAAGTGAGAGAGATAGTACATTTACAATAGAATTTGACAATTTAACTTTCGATATCTACAGAGATCAATTGAAGACATATTGCTTCAACTAATTCTCTAAGGTGACTCCTTCACCTATCATAGTGCTACATCTCATCCATTTTCCGCACATTTGAGTAGTACCATTATGCTACCCATACATCATTTTGCCCATGATCATTATGCTTCATGCTGCCCATGATCTCATACATCATGCTGCTCATGATCATTATGCTTCATGTTGCCCATGATCTCATCTATCATGCTGCCCATTGATCTCATACATCATGCTGCCCATGATCTCATCTATCATGCTACCCATTCATCATCATGCAATCTCATAGATCATGCTGATATACATGTATATGATGATTATCTATAATTAATGTGATCCTTGTCACTGTTCTTTGAAACATGATGATACTGTCGTATGCCAAGGATCTCTTGACCGTCATTGAAATCTATTTCATTATCAGAGTTATGCTAGGATTGTAACTTTTAACATAGTCTTCATAGAGTCAAGAGAAGACATCTATCATGTTGTTCATTATGATGCTATAGGTATCCCACCGAGGTTTATATACCAAGACAATATCACTACTATTCATTGTGTTAGGTCTTCGTAATAGTGACACCTTCATACTACGTAAGGTATTCCTTTTGGCAGCTACATGCCTCCCTTTTAACTATGGCCAGATCTCTTTGACTTGCTGCGAATTTACCCTCATGTATTGTGCATTAAGGTGTCATCATTGATTGCGTATCTGCTCCTCTCATTGAATGCATTAAAGTGTTTCTATGACTAGAGTATAACATCCTTTGAGAATAGTGTATATCATCCTTTATGAACAGTGTATATGATCCTCTATGAACAACGTATTTGTACAACATATAAAGGCATCCATTGACTTCATTTAGGGCTACTTAGAATAGCATATTAGAGCCTCCATATCTACGTAGAATCCTCATCATGAACTATGTATAGGTTTCCATGAACAGTGTAAGAATGTCTTCTCTTACTGCGACTAGGAGACTCCATTACAGGGTTGCGTTAAGATGTGTTAGGGATTTTTGAATAGCGTGTAGGCTAGGGCATCATACTTGGCTTTTCTTATGTATCTATCCTTCACCAAAAACCCAAGACGTGGAGAGGAGATCACATAAGGAGTGTGTCTAAATGACTTCAAATCCTCTTCTATTTATACTAAAATGTATATGATGAATAGGCATGTCTATTGGGCTTCTGAGCCTACTCAAATTGTTGGTCGTCTTGATAATAATTCCATAATCAAAATAAATTCATATCTCCATAAATACTTATTATAATTAGATGATCTTTAGATCAATCCTACACCTCTCGACGAGAGGGATCCAATAAAAATATCAACTACCATAAATAAGTTGACCCACATGGATTTTGCCCCTAGTTGCCAATTTTAACACTCCCTCTCAACCAGGGAGAACTCCATTTGCTGATCCATACGTCCGACTGTACTGTCTCTGCCATCAGTGCCCTACACTACTCTGCTAAGCTCTACTCAGCTTTGTTGGCTCTACTCAGCTCTGTTGGCTCTACTCTATTATGCTCAGCTCTGTTGGCTCTGCTTTGCTCTGCTCAGATCTGTTGGCTCTACTATGCTCTTCTTAGCTCTACTGGCTCTGCTCAGCTCTGTTGGCTCTGTTATGCTCTACTTAGCTCTGTTAAACCATGAAGAAGAAGAATTGATCAAGAATGTCTCATACCATTCTCCACTAACCCTGAGTCAGTCTAAGAGTGCGTACGACTGGTCCTAGACCAGTCTCAACCGACCCAAAGTCGGTGTCATAAGGGGTACCACTCCTACCACTAGTCCCAGAGCAGTATCATCAGTCTCAAAGTGTGTACCACTAGTCCCAGACTAGTCTCAACTGCCTTGAAGTCAGTGTCATAATTTGTACCACTCTCATTGGTCCCAGGCCAATCCTACACTAACCTGAAGTTAGTCTCAGAGTATGTACCACTGGTCCTAGACCAGTCTCAACCAACCAGAAGTTAGCGTCATAGTAGGTACAATTCCTACAACTGGTCCTAGACTAGTCCTACACTAACCCAAAGTCAGTCTTAGAGTATGTACCACTAGTCCCAGACTATTCTCAACCGACCTGAAGTCAGCATCATTGTAGGTACAGCTCCTACAACTGGTCCCAAACCAGTATCATTGATCCCAGATCAATGAAGGTCATCCTAGAATAGGGAGTGTGATAGATATAGTGATGTGCCCATCGGTACTAATATGGTCCCTATCCTCATTTCCCTACTCATTGATCAAATGAGAGGTACTTCCCATGAGTCCTAGACTACATGGGTAGGATGCCTCGATAGGAGAACTAATCAATCCTTTCCTCATAGGATAACTTATCATCCTACTACACAATCGCCATGGAGAGCACATCATCCAGGCCTCACAGGAGAGCTAATCATCTTGCTACATAATTTTCATGGAGAACACATCATCCAGACCTCATAGGAGAGCTAATCATCCTACTACATAATTTTCATGGAGAACACATCATCCAAACCTCACAGGAGAACTAATCATCCTGCTACATAATTGTCATGGAGAACACGTCATCTAGACCTCACAGGAGAACTAATCATCCTGCTACATAATTTTCATGGAGAACACATCACCCAGACCTCACAGGAGAACTAATCATCCTGCTACATAGTGGTATCCAAACAGCTCACTGAAGAGCTTTTGTAACTAGACTGCCTCTCAGGTAGCCATGCTAGCAGTGATATATGTTGCCTCAGTGATGCTTAAAGCCACCGACTTCTACTTCCTGCTTAGCCATAATATCAAAGCAGATCCCAAGGAGAACCAACACTGAGAAGTGCTCTAGTGATCCTTCACAGTGCCTGCCCACTCGGCGTTTGAAATATTCTAGGCAGTGTATCTCAATCCATGAGAGATTGTGCCCTAAAGATATCTCAGAAGATTCTAGGCACCAATCCAGTGAAGCTCAACCAAATATGAGCTCACCATGCTAACTACAACACATATGTCCAGATGGAGGTTCTCCATGAACATCAATGCAAATGAGTTTATGAAACTCAGAGGCATTTCCCAAATCTAGTCCAACATCACTACCATATAACTTCTTGAAAGTTAAGATCCTCGAGGTAGTTACAAGCTTGCAGTTTATCTTTCCACATTTGGAATCCAACTCCCTCTATCTCCTACAAATGAGAGGGTCTGCACCTATTAGACATAGGTGTCGGTATGGGAGGTATATCATCCACAACCTTCTAGTAATGGTTTGGATCGATTTCACTCCTAGTGAATCTCAGCTTCATCATACAGTAGTTGATCCTCTCATACTATGGCCGGGGTGATTTGCTTCAAGCCTTATAGGGCTTTCTACCACCAATATACATGAGATTCCTGATCATGAATCTCAAACTCCTTGGTTTGTTCCAAATCTCTGGACCTGTGGCATGAGGGGAATGGTCCCCTTATAATATTTTCCTTCAATACATCTCAGACATGTACCTTCATGCTCCTTTTGAATTTAGGCATCTGTGTCACCATCTAACTCACAGACCTCCGATGTTGTGTCAATGGACATGGTTCCCAATGGACTTCTTGCAACTTGATACAACTCTGAACTCAAAAACATCTTTGAAAAATCTATTTTCAAGCACGTACTTTTCCATTGATGTGTTCTACCCTGCAACCTTTGACTTCCATTGCTGACATGGACACTAGGTTCTTCTTGCAATCAGGTACATAAAAGAGATTCTGTAAATGAATCAAGTTACCCTCATTCAATTAAGGGGTAACATTCCCTGTACCCTTTTTGGGATAGGTGGTATCGACTCCAAGTATAATCCCACGATTATCTATCTGATGAAGTGCCTGGGGTTCTTGCTTTCTTTGAAGAGTCGGCCATTTCTCCTTGATGAACTGTATTACCTATCATTCCCTTGACCATAGAATGATTTGTTTATCTTCATCAAGAGAAGTGCATCTACCATTCAGACACTCCTTCGCATAAAGGCCAAACTTATTGTAAGCAAGGCATCTGTCTTTCCTTCCACCCTTAGATCCGAACTTCCCAATGAAGTGATCTTTAGGTAGGCCATCAGAACCTTTTGTTGCTCCATTCTGATAATATTCTCTGCTTTGACTTCACCCAGGGTGAATTTGAAGAGGGATGAGGAACCCATTGATCCTTTGATCTTGTCCCAATTGTCTTTGGTGATTTCCCTCTCACTCTTGCTTAGGCATTGTCTTCACCTCAGTTCTAATAACATGTTAATTTTAGGTATGTTCTATGTGAGAGAAATTTATTTAAATTTTCATGGTTAGCAATCACACCATCATTAAAGTAAACTGCAGATAGAACATAAATATAAATCGTAGAAGACAAGCCAAGACAAGAGGACACAAGATGTGGCACTAGCCAGAGACAAACCCCACAATGTGGGGAAACTCTTGATCAATTCTTCTTTTATGTTCTTCAAAGTTCAGCAGAGAAAGTGAGAGAGATAGTACATTTACAATAGAAGTCAACATTTTGAGTTTTGATATCCGCAAAGATCAGTTGAAGACATATTGCTTCAACTGATTCTCTAAGGTGACTCCTTCACCTATCATAGTGCCGCATCTCATCCATTTGTTGCACCTTACCATGTAGTACCATTATGCTACCCATACATCATGTTGCCCATGATCTCATACATCATGCTACCCATGATCATTATGCTTCATGCTACCCATGCATCATGCTACCCATGATCTCATCTATCATTCTACCCATTGATCTCATACATGATGCTACCCATGATCATTATGCTTCATGTTGCCCATGCATCATGCTGCCCACGATCTCATCTATCATGTTGCCCATTCATCATCATGCAGTCTCATAGATCATGCTAATATACATATACATGATGTTTATCCATAATTAACGTGATCCTTGTCACTGTTATTTGAAACATGATGAAATTGTCATATGCCAAGGATCTCTTAACCGTCATTGAAATCTATTTCATTATCAGAGTTATGCCAGGACTGTAACTTCTAACATGGTCTTCATAGAGTCGAAAGAATAGATCTATCATGTTGTTCATTGTGCTACTCCATGTATGCCATCAAGGTTTATATACCAAGGCAATATCACTGCTATTCATTGTGTTAGGGCTGCGTAATAGTGACACCTTCATACTGCGTAAGGTATTCCTTTTGGCAGCTACAGGCCTCCCTTTTAACTGTGGCCAAATTTCTTTGACTTGCTGTGAATTTACCCTCATGTATTGTGCGTTAAGGTGTCATCATTGACTATGTATATACTCCTCTTATTGATTGTGTTAAAGTGTTTCTATGACCAGCGTATAACATCCTTTGAAAACAGTGTATATCATCCTTTATGAATAGCATATATGATCCTCTATGAACAGCGTATTTGTACAGCATATAAAGGCATCCATTGACTTCATTTAGGGCTGCTTAAAACAACGTATTAGAGCCTCCATATCTGCGTAGAATCCTCATCATGAACTATGTATAGGTTTCCATGAACAACATAAGAATGTCTTCTCTTACTACGACTAGGAGACTCCATTACAGGGATGCGTTCAAATGTGTTAGGGCTTTTTGAACAGCGTGTAGGCTAGGGCATCATACTTGGCTTTTATTATGTGTCTCTCCTTCAACAAAAACCCAAGACGTGGAGAGGAGATCACATAAGGAATGTGTCCAAATGACTTCAAATCCTCTTCTATTTATTCTAAAACATAGATGATGAATAGGCATGTCTATTGGGCTTTTAAGCCTACTCAAATTGCTGGTTGGCTTGATAATAATTCCATAATCAAAATAAATTCATATCTCCATGAATACTTATTGGAATCGGATGATCTTTAGATCAATCCTACACCACTCGATGAGAGGGATCCAATGAAAATATCAGTTGTCATAAATAAGCTGACCCACATGGATTTTGGCCCTAGTTGCCAATTTTAACAAGGGTGAATCTCACCAATAAAATCAATACCCCACTACTGAAAAGGTGCTTCGATAGAAATGGGCTACAAGGGAAGTAGTAACAACTTTTTCTTTCCCTGAAAGATCTGACACTCATGACAACTCATTACCGTTTTTTATACATCTGAAAATCAACTTGGCCACTAATACCCAGCTCTTAAGATATCATTTTCTGTAGTTTTCCAACAAAGGCGATGACCATAATCACCCTTATGAAAGTCATTCATTACCTCTTTTTCTTCACTTTCGACCAGACAATTCAACAAAATCCCCCACGGATCCTTCCAAAATAACACATTATCCAAAATACAATATCTTTGAGACTTTATCCTCAATGATATAGCCTCACTTTTTGACACACCAAGTGGGGAATTAATGTTGAAGCACATAAACAATATATGAGTACCAAGGAGATGAGGTAAAAAATTGTGATACCTAAATAGATAAACCAACCACTTCTTCTTCAGACATTGCAGTAATAAGATTGATGTCCAGAACATGTAAATTGGAGTCTGCAATCAACTTCACCAAACCCTGCCATTTGACCAGCTTTGTAGGCTTAATTTTGAGGTCATACTCCAGCATGGCAGCAATCCATTTACCTCACCTACCTTCAAGATCATTATTCATCAAAACATCATTGACTGCAGCATTTGGAACATAGGAAAAAATATGCGAATGGAGAATGTACACTTAGAAATCCTTAAAAGACTTTACTAGGGCCAAAGCCTGTTTTTCAATGATATTATACCTTAATGCCGCATCCCTTATGGTTCTGCTGAAAAATGAAATTGGCTACTCTGTTTTTTGGTCTTTTATTTGCATTAGGACAACAGCCAATGTGTGCTCAGAAGCAAATGAAAAAATGATAAAATCCATAGTGTAATCAGGGCTTATTAAGATGGCAGCACAAGACAATGCACTTTTGAATTAGTTGAAAGATTTCCTTGCATCCTTAGACCAACTTACCTTGCTTTCACTTTTCAACATGTTAGTTATTTCTCTTAGATGTTCAACAAGGTTAGGGATAAACCTTCTCAAGAAGTTGATCTTACCATTAAAAGACTTGATTTCCTTCTTGTTTCTTGGGTAATCCAATTGTTGGATTGCTTCAATTCTTGCAGGATCTATGCGAATGACATCCATTGATATGATATGACCAAGTAATTTTCCCTCTTCCATGGCAAACAAAATCTTTTTTGAAATTAGTGATATGCCGAATTTCCTGTACCTCGAGAAGTCTATCCTCAAATGATGCAAAGGGTCTTCATTTCTTTGGGAGAAAACTATGATATCATCAAGGTAAATAACTAAAAACACATCCTTTTCATTAGTGAAAGTGATGTCCATCGCTCACTAAAATGTAGCTCCTGCATTTTTTAGCCCAAAAGGCATCTTGGCATACATGAAAGTACCCCATGATGTAGTGAATGTTGTATTTTCTTGGTCATCAGTTTGGACAAATATTTTATTATACGTAGAATAGCCATCGAGTAAAGACATTCTATATGAATCCACTACCCTTTGTAGAATGTGATCCATATTTGGGAGAGGGTAATTATCTTTCAAGGACACTTTGTTCATATTTCAGAAATCAATGCATAAACAAATTTCACCTATCTTCTTTTGGACTGGAACTAGATTTGACATCAACTCAGAAAAGCGAAGAGGAATAATGATGCCAACTTTATATAGTCTGTTTACCTATTTCTCAATGGACGGAAGCAACTTTGGATTGATTCGTTTGAGATTTTGGCAAAAGGGGTTTTGATTAGGCTTGATAGGAATAGTATGTTGAATAACAATTTTATCATAAACCTTCAAATCTGAATATTTCTGTGAAAACACATCAAAAAACGCAACCAAAAGTGCTACATACTTACCTTTCATTTATGGAGTTAATGACTTTGAAAACTTCACCATCTTTGGCTTCTTTGTTGTGCCAATATGGATGTCTTCAGCTCTTGTTTTAGTGGGGACCAATGTTGACTTCTATGCAACATCATCATGATCAAAGAGCTCTTCCAAGGGTACAAGACCTCTTAGAATGGAGATTTCCTTCAGCTGTAATACTTCCAATTTTGTGGCTTGGATCTCTTGATCATCTTCATAAAATACATCATCTATGTAAGAAGTGGTGAATTCTTCCTCCATTTGCAGAAAAATATTGATTTTCTTATCATCTTGAAACACCTTCCAGTACCAGAGATTATCAAGGACAACAAGGCGATGTTTAACATTGATTTCAAATTTTTTATTGGAATGTAGTGAGATTTTAAACATGCTTTCATTAGTGGCAAGGGAATCAACCATGAAATTCTAACTTCTTGGAATCAGAGATAATGTATACTCAGGAAAACTTTTGAGGATATCTAACACAACATTGCAATATGCTCACATCCTAGAACTTTTGACTTGGTATTCCCCATTTACTTGTTTGATTACCAATTCGGAGTCACCATAAATTGAAATTCTTTTTTCACCAAGCTTTTTAAGAATATTAAGACTGGTAATCAAGGCCTCGTACTCCACTTCATATTAGAACAATCGAAAGCTAGTTTATATGAACATACTCTAATATTACAAGGAATGTTACCTGAATGATTCATTGGAGTACGAATCCAAATTTTGATTCCAGCTCCTTCCTTTCCTAGAGCTCCATCAAAATCCATGGTCCAAAGAGCCTCTCCCTCATTAGGAAGCTAAAACTCAGAAGACTGATTTTCATTTTATGTTTGAAGGTGATCTGTTGTTTTGACATAATCTATTTCCTTCACTAAATCCATTGACCTTTCAACTGATATATTAGGTTGCAAACTATTTAATCCCTGTTCTTGATTTTCTGCAAGTGGAACTACTTCAACACTACCTGAAACTTCTAAAATTTTTTAAACTTCTTCACTTTGACTTTCTAAATCAATTGAACTACTATCATTGTACAAAATAAAATATTCTAAATCAGTATTTACAACATGTATAAGGTGATTATTTGGCTTCTCTTTGCTAGTAATTATATATTTCATCTTGGTTTCCTGGTACAATTTTCTAAGTTGACCGAACACTGGTATAGTAGCATAAGAAAAATCAAGATACAAAGTACCTTTGATTTTTGCTCCATGAGACCTAGAGAGCAGCATCTCATACGTTGGAGGAATATCCACAACAACCACATCCATAAAAACATTTTTTGTCAGAATCTGATCTAAATATACTACCAAGTCTTTAATGAGACCAAGACACTTAACTCTTCTCAAGTCAAAGGAGTAAAGGTCATGATATGATCGAGTAATATCCAGTCCTAACTTGTCCATGATGGCCTTGGGCATGAGATTGTGAGAAGCTCCAGAATCTAACATGGAATTTTGAAGGATGAAATCATGGATCCTAAGACTGAGGTAAAATGGTGGGACTTCACTATGTTCTAAATTTCCATCTACAGCAGGGCCAAACAAAATTTCAGGGTGGCCATCACTAACATTCACCATGTCTGACATTTGATCGACCTTTAGCAATTTGGCTGTATGGAATTTATATTGATCATTCTTAACTAATTCAGTCAAAGAAATGGATATTTTCAATTTAGAAATCTCATTCTCTATACTAAATAATTTAGGATGTTTTTCTACCTCTTTGGAAGTCATATCCTTTTTTTTTGCTATTCTTTGGTGGTAATCTCCTTTCTCTGTCCTCCAGCTTGTCTTTCTGCATTGTTATTTCCTTGACTAGTGGAAACAACCTCCTTTTCTTTGTTCTGATTTACAGAGGTTGATTCTTTGGTATGAGTATATTTTTGAGAAGTTGGCTTCTTTGGATTTGAAGTAAGTTGCACAATTTTGTTCCTCAAATTATACTACCTTTTCACATGGCTAAGAGAATTTTGGTAACCCCTTTGATACTCTTTTGTATCGACTGCCAACACGTCATCATTTGAAATAACAAGTCTCTAATCATCAGCTACATATGGTTCCTCAGAAAACTCATCCTCTTTTGTGAGTAAAATAGGTTTCTGATCCTACTCAAAAAAGTGATTCTCACCTGCAAACTTGTCTTCTTCATCAAGACCCTGTGCATCATTCTACTGGAGTGGAGTACGAATATGTTGTTGTGCTTGTTGATCCTAACCCTTCTTCTCTCTTTGTTTTATTCTAAACTAAGGTTTTTGTTGTTGACCTCGGTAATTAGGATTCCTGACTTGAGTTTCTGATATTGTCATCTTATCCATCATTTTCTCCACGGTTTTGATTAAAGTGTCAAGCGTAACATCGGATGAAGTAGAGGGATCCTCTTTGATTGTGACCTTCTTTTATGTTTTCATCTTCAATTTCTTAATCGGCAAGTTTGATTCAAAACTCATAGAATTCCTCTGCATTTCTTCTAAAGTTGTAGGATTACTCTCTCTCAGCTGATAGCCCATGTCAGGATCAAAAACATCAGGATAATGAATCAATTCCAAGTCAGGAGGGGGTTTGATGTTGTTTAGGATATCATTATAGACCTTATTGAATCTGACAATAATTTCTTATAAAAATTCATCTAGATCTCTTTTCAATGAATTGTATTCACTTAGGATCTAGAGGGGGCTCTTTTTCTCTTCCCATCTGGCCAAGAACAAGCCGATCAACTGTTGGGGATTGTCTATTGAGGTAACTCTCAAATCATAGAACCACTTCTCCACTTCACCAAAAAAACTGAGCTATGAGGCACATTTTAGCATCATCATCATCAACTTCTTCAAGGTCAATGAAATCAATTATCCTATCAATATGTTGTTTTATTGTGATCTTGGTTGTGCCATCAAATAGATGCAACATTTGGCCATAATTCTGAGGTAATGTAGCAAGTTGCCTATGCAAAATCAAAGGGCCAAATCTCGCCATAAAGGCTGCAGAAGGTAATATGACAATTACAATAGGGTGTATTAATGGAGGAGATGTTTGGAAGAGGATGGTTTGGGAGGAGATGATGGTTTAGTGATGAGGATGACAGGGTAGCTGTGTGAGGGGGTGTAACAACAGGGAGGGCCTCTTGCTAATATAGGGTATAAGATTTTTTTAGAAGTTACTTTCAACTGATTAACTAGATTATAAAGTTTATGGATATTTTACTTTCAAGCTTATCAGATAAAGCCTTATAGGATTGCACATATGACTCAAACTTAAGAAGGTCGAAAAGTGCCTCTGCAAGGGAAGACTTGGACTTGGAATTGAATAATGATAACTCAAATTTTAGATCAAAAGACAAATCTTGAAGAGAAATCAGTTGTGCGGGTAAATATGTGGTTCTTAGTAATGGAGATGTACCTATTTCAAATTCTAGAGGCTAAGACTTCATCTTTCTCAAGAGCTTCTCAGGATTTTCAACTATTGCTGGAGGGTTGGGATCGGGATTTGATCTTGTATATCTTTTAGGACCCAGTGTTTTCCTCAATCTACACTTTGGCTCAATTATCGAATCATCCTTATTGAAAACTAGAACCTGTCACCCACAGGCCTATATCTTGAAGAACTCATGAGAACAATCTTGGGGAAGATTTGACGCTTCGCTCCCCGGTATGGTCACCAAAAATGTTAGCACTCCTCAGTGTCCAAAGGTTGAGAAAGGAGACCGATGGAGGTAACCTAAAACCACTTAGGATTGGTAGCTAGCCCTATAAAACCAAAGAGGGCTCTCTTTATGAACTCACAACCAATGAATGACTAGAGGAGGAAAATAGTTTATGCTAGCTATGTTTAGCTCTAGGGTTTTGAAATTTTAGGGTTTTGTTGGATCAGGAGTAGAGGTCAAGGAACTAGGTCAGGTTTTAAGAGATTCAATTGCAAGGAATATAAAGGAGCAAGGTAGGTATATTTCAGTGACATTTTGAGGTTTGTTGATGTAGTGTAGGGTTGAAAAATAAAATGTTCAAAATGAGCATGAATATCATGAATTCATTTATCAAACGATAGATAACATAAACATGAAATTCCTAACAAAACAAAGCTTAAGCTTAAAAACTCTGCTTAAAAACTCATAGAAAGATCATTGAAAGAAAAGATATGGAAATAATGATAAATAATCATTCATTTAAGTGATTTATAGAAGAAAAACAATGTTAGAAAATCATACCACAAGAATTCCTAAATAATAGTTGCAATTGGCATGTTAATTTCCTGTAAAAAGATGATTAATACAAGCTCCAAAGCCTTTTACTCTCTGATGTCCAACCCTTCCCTTTAGTTTGATTTGGGAAGATATTGACCAAAACAACTCTTTCCACTCTCAGGGGTCGAATCCCTCATGATAGGAAAAGTTTACATGATTATCTCTAAACAAACCTAAACCTAGGGAAGTTAAAACCAAACTCCTTGATTAGACCAACTCATTCATTTTGACTTTACAAACATAAGTAAGCATGAATCTACATGAAATTTACATTGTCCACCTCATTTAAATTTAATTACATCACATAATTACCTTGGAGGAGTAATTTGACCAAAATCTTTGACTTTGACTATAGAAAATCTGAATTATTTTCTTTCTAGGAAAAGCGCAACGAATTCTAGGAAAAGAGTAACGCCAACTTGTAGGACGGTTTTGAGTGACTTCCAGTGTTCCAAATTATGATCAGAATGCATCATTGGAAAGCTTAGGATGTCTAGTTGTCCATAGAGTCCTTAAGCATGCAAAATGGGCTATCCAAGACTGAGAAAAATGGAATCTCCCAAGGTCACTCTAAAAGCGTAGCGCCAAGGTGAAAACAATGGGAGAAAGTGGTTTTTTGGCATGTTTTCGGAATTTTTCATCCAACCAGAAGGCTAACATGGCACAAAAACTACATGGCTGATACGTGCTTGTCACAAGATATATAGGTATATAAACCTTTTGTAATTTGAAGGCCTCAGGGAAAAGTGCAGCACCAGGGTGCTCCTCTTTTGGCTTACTGAAATTTCCTGTTATAGTCAAAAGTCACACAATTTCAAAATTTTCTTCAAAAATGGTTTTGACTTGCTCCTTTAAGTTGGAAAATGATGTTCTAGGCAATGATAGAGGCCTCAACCAATAGGTCAATCTTATCCTTCTTCCTTTTCTTAATTAGGGTTTTCCTTAATTCCCTCTTCAAGTTTTTGACCCTGATTTCACTGATCAAGTGCTAAGTGTAATAATGCCTTGCCATGTGCCTCTGTAGGTTAGTGGACATGTTTTCCCTCCTTGAGAGCATCTCCAAATGATCATTGACCTTCTGAATCCAATATTCCTTATCTTCTTCAAAATCTACTTCAAATTATTTGTCAATGTCCTGCTAACCTAATGGAGGAGATGACTCACTCCCTTGCCCTTATTGTCTCTGTAAACCTCTGGTATTTAGCCTTCTGAACTTGACCTGAAACTCTATGTCTTCAACTTGTTCTAGATCAATCACTGCCTTTCCTTTTTCATGCTCTTCCACCACATCAGTTTTAGGTTTGTTGAGCAAGAGATGTTTTACCTTTAGCTTCCTTTTTTGTTGTTGTAGGAATGCAATCATATAGTTGGCCTTTGCCAAGTCTTCCTTTAGCCCTTTGATTTATTCCTCTTTCTCTTTGATGATTTGCTCATGTGACGTTTCCTTCTCATGTATTGCTAGATCTTCCATATAGGTGTCAAAGTCTACTTGTTCTTCCTCTTGCAAAGGTGCCTCATGGTGATGTGTTGATGTCTCTTTCTCAACTGAAGTAGGTTTGGCCCTTTCCACACTGTTAGGAGCAAACACAAGCCTCTTTCCTCTGGTATATTACTTAGTCACCTCAGCCCTAGATGTTCTTGTTACAGGTCTACTTGTAGAACCCACTTCATGTGGTCTTGGTGATGCCAAAGGTGTAGACTGACTGCTAGATTGAGTTGGAGTAGGCAAAAGAGAGGCTGACTGCATGAATGCTGCCCAAGACAAGTTGACTTGTGTAAGCTGGTGGAAGACAATGATTTTCACCAAGCCATGATGAAACAAGCTTGCGTGATGATCTTACCCTTTTCTATATACCTTTTCTTCCATTTTGACCAACCTTCCGTATGTTAGGTAAAATTGGACTCGAGGTTTGAGTCAAGGTTGACCTAGTTAAATAGTAGTGGTTTTGGGCACATGGTATAGTGTACCCATGGTATTATGGTCTATGGTATTGCATGTAATGGAGCCTAGAAAAGGCTAGGAATACTTCATTGTAAGGTAGGCCTAGAGGTGAGCGGTGAAGGCTCACTTAGCCAGATTGGCCAGGGTTTTGGCCAATGCTAATGAGATCTCATTGGGTCGGGTTTTTCCCCGAATGTGGGGTTTTCCCTAATAAACATGTGTGATTATGTGTTTATGGTTTTTATTGGTTATATTTATATTTGTTACTCTAGGTAATAATTTATTTCATGTAGTAAATTCTTAACAATTGGTATTAGAGACATTTTGGCTTTAGAGGGATGTTTTTATTGCCAAGGGTTATATGGCATGATGGATGGAGAGATCGAAGGACTTGCGATTTATGTGCAATGAAAACACATGGAGAAGTCGGTTTGACAAAGAAAGTGTGAGAATCCACATTTGGCTACTGTGAGATGATGTAGAGATAGGGTCGAGGAGTTCCTGAACATTTGGAACATCGGAGTCCTTAATGACATAGGTGAATCCGAGGAGGACGACAAGAATCTAAAGGTATGATGCTAGTAAACTATTTTGGTTGTCTCATGCCACTACGGCTGTCGACGATGATGAAGATGATGAAATGCTTTCTGTACAAGGTTGTGTTATATGCAGAGAGGCTTCATCGTTAAGCAGCTCGCAAAGGAGGATATTTCGGCTCAGGCGATGAAGGAAGCAAGTTGTTTGGATACAATGGAAGATGGGAACTTAGAATGGTTGCAGTGCTAGCTAAAAACAAGCTATGTAGGTCTGGTGCTCATTGAAATGATTATAGATATAGGTGTAAGAATCAGACGGTGCTCCCACAACAAACTTATCCATGCGTGATCATGTTGTGATGGTTATTGTGTGCAACCATGTTGTGTTGATCACACGAAAGGCAAAGATGATGGATGTTGCATATGAAATGGGAGAAAGAGGCAACGGGGAGGAGAAAGGTCAAAATTTTGAAGGAAGAGGTCAATAAATGCCTCGGTGAGGCGATTCTCGATAAGTTCAATCGGGGCATAGTTGACAATATGGAGATTCCCATGCCAGAGTAGGATTTCAAGGTGAACATTGAAAGGTAGAAGAGGGGTTGTTAGGGTTTAGACCTCAATGTATATTAGCAACATGAAATGAACTATGTTCATAGGTGCTAAGCACTAATGTTTGGGCACAGAAGGCAGGATTAGTCACAAGAAAGAGAAATCTAAGAAAGTCGATGAAATGATGGAAATCAGTGTCAATGGAAATGATGATGATGTTCATGAGAGATAAGAGGATATGTGCACATGGATTAATTAATTGATGAACCATGTACTTGAAAAGAATGCCTAGATATTTGGTGGTTACAATGGCTAGTGACCCATGTAATCTGGTAGATGGGTTCTTTTTTTATGGACACTGATCTCATATGTACAATGACAATGACAAGGGAAAATAAAATATTATGGAGTCAATTTTTACATTTAAATGGGCATACTACTGTAAGACCTTGTATGGCATGTGTACCCCTCAGTAATCACTGGTAAAGCCTTGGTTAGACCTAGGTGATAGGGAGGATGTTGCGTTAACAATACCCTGGGTAAAAGTCTAAAGTGGGTAAGGGCTAAACTAAGCGGGGTTGTCTCACATAGAAATTTTTGGTTGGATTTAGTCAAGGAACTCCAAGTCAAGTTTAATGGGGGAATTGTTAGGTAAAATTGACTCGGGGTTTGAGTCAAGGTTGACCTAGTTAAATAGTAGTGGTTTTGGGCACATGGTATAGTGTACCCATGGTATTATGGTCCATGGTATTGCATTTAATGCAGCCTATAAATGGTTGGGAATACTTCATTGTAAGGTAGGCCTGTAGGTGAGCAGTGAAGGCTCACTTGGCCAGATTGGACAGGGTTTTGGCCAATGATAATGAGATATCAGTGGGTTGGGTTTTCCCCCAGATTTTGGGTTTTTGTGGATAAACATACGTGATTATGTGTTTATGGTTGTTTCTGGTTATTTTTATATTTGTTCCTCTGGGTAATCAATTTTTTCTCTGTAGTAAATTCTTAACACTGTAGAGGTAGGGAGGTAGGTAAAGAGGTTTAACACCTATGAAATGAATTAGTAATCTAACATGGTACTAATATATCCTTGAAAACCTACCCTCACATGTGAATTATTTCATGATCATCTTCATGAGAGGGGTATACTTATCAAGCAAGTGTCAAAGAGGAAAAATATTCTTTAGAGCAACTTTCTAAGGAGGCTTCAAAAACATTTTATAATTTTCAATGTTTAGGTCTGTCCTTTTGAACTAAACCTCTCCATGATTTCGGAGCCCAATGGCTATGGAAATGGCCTCTGCTAAAATGGTAAAATTGACCCCTGCGATAGTTTCCTCGTCCCTCCTTAGATTGGTGGAAAAGGTGTTTGTTAATTTATCACTAAAGCCTAGGTCTTCAATATTTTGGCAGAAAACAAGGAAGCCTACAGCCTGGAATGACTTCTTGAGAAATGGTGAAGCCATGATATCCTGTACTTTGGTGGGTTCATACCTAATAATTTGACCTCCTTTATTATTCCTATGATCAGTGATTGTGGTCTCTAAATCCATTGTGAAACCCTAGCTCACTAGGAAAGAGAATTAGGGTTTAGTGTTAGGAAAACAAGGGAATTGGGGCAATTTTGTGAACGGACGGAGATGAAGGGGTTTGAGAGTGTCTAAATTCTTGGGGAAATTTTGGGGGTAGGGATATATGTTAGGGAGTGTAGGGAGGTGAAAATTTGGGAAATAAGGGGAATGGGCATAGAAATGAAAAACATGGTTCTAGCCTAGGAAATTGTAATGTAGGCTAGGGTTTGTAGGGAAATGAAGGAAATGAGGGAGACGAGTGAGGGGAAGTTTCAAGGAAGGTTTATCGAGGGTGAGGGAGGGTTTTTTGAGCATGAAATTTAGGTTTTTTCACAACTAATGAATTAAAAACACTATGAGACCAAAAGCACAGCAAAACCCTAGGAGAGTGTAATTTTCTTAGCTTTCAAGAATGAACTGAAGCAAAAGAAAGGTAGAGGGGAAAATGAATCCCACTTACTTATTACTGATGTGCTGGAGCTTTTGGTTGATGAAGAAACCCCTTGAAAAGGTATATTTTTCTCCCTTGAGAAATGCGCAACAATTTGGAGAAAAGCATAGTGCAGCTAATAAAAGCGCAAGGGAGGAAATTTGGCACTTTTTTGGCAAGAATCTTGTTTTCAGAGAGTGGAAATTATTATCGTTAGTGGAGTGATGCCTTATGAGGGTGTAGTGAGCAAATGGTTTGCTCCTTTGGTCTTCTTATAGGCTGGGGGGTCATTTTTCTCTTAGGTGGTGATGTGGCCCCACCTTGTCTTTTCATAAAATGATATGAAATGCTAGTGGACTGTAGCTTCAAACCTTATTATACATAATTACATATTAATAAAGATCAAAATTCACTTTATATATCATTATAGAACACTTTTCCCTATTACTGCTCCCACAATGATGACCTAGATGATGTCACGACTCTTTTTGACCTTTTTGATGACTTGACCTAATGATAACATCTAATGGAGTATGAAACTGATGATTTGGACCTTGATACATGACTGACTATGAGATGATGACTGAGATGGTGATCAAGACACTTCATGGATGACTCATCATAATGAGTGATGGCAAGATTCAGATGACAATTTGATCATGAAATGAAGGGAGTAGAAACATACCTAGACACACTAACTAGTGACCAAATTTTTATTTGAAAACCTATTGAAACTATAAAAATTTGACCTAGGACCTAATCAACCACATTGAAAAAGTACATTTGATCACTGGTGACTGACATGACCGACAGGCACTAACACTTCCCATGGAGCTTTATAACACAAATCGTTGCAATATTTAGAATGACCATTGCTAAAAACATGACAATCATATCATTTACTAGATATTTATAATGCAACTCATTACGGTATTTAGAATCACAACCACATATACTTATACACATTTATTTCAACCATCAAATAATCATATTGTCTATGGAGATTTATAAATCTAACTTGATACAATATATACAATAAATAAACATATATACATATGCACATTTCCTCTAACAAATGAATAAGAGGATACAGTGCCCACATTAGTCAACAAGGGAATCCAAAGGCTTGCACCTCCACCCTCGAAAGTAGTACCAAGATTCATCTCCTTCCCAGGAATTCCATAATCCACTACCAAAATCAAAGTCCACAATCCTTGCGCTACAATCCTTGCGCTACTTGTTCTCTCAGTAACAATTACTAGCTCATTTTTCTAGGGCACACTCCCAATGTGCTTTTGATTCCATCCAACAATGTTAATGAACAAAAATAATCATTCATCATCCTTCCCTTATATGATACACAGTACCTTGGCAAATATAGTCACCCTCTTCCATGTAGTCGCACACCTTCTAAGTTCTGCTAGCATCTACTTCTCTGCCACACAGTCCCTCAAGCGATCCATCCCTTGGCAAGGTTTCCCCGCATCAGAAGGTCCAAAAAGAAAGGCATATACTTGCCTCAAAACCATAATATTGGTCATAGAGTGCTCATGAGAATAATGGACACTATTAGGTATAGTGTCTCACAATGGCCCTACTCTTGAATACTTTACCATCATATTGTTGCATTTTCCAATTCATTTTATTGTTGCTACTAATTCTGTAACCAAGTCCAACAACCCAAACCACGCATTTTCAATTCTTTTCCATACCAAGAATAGAGTCTCCATTAGACTAAAAAGGAATGTAAATAAATTCAAATCATAAATCATTGGTAGCTCGTCAATAAGGTACACCTGCAATTCTTTTTACTTCATGTCACAACAAGTCAAACTAGTTTTTTAATCAAATCATCATGTATAAACATATCACATATGGTTAGCTAAAATTCAGCCATCATAAATTAGAATCATAGGTCACATGCATAATAAAAAATGAAATAAAATATTGATACTTATCCTTCGAATAATTCTTTGCTTTTTCCTTTGCTCTTTATCCTTTCTTACACACATTGAATCGATTTCCAAACCTGGCAAGCAACCAATGCCTTCTCTTCTCTTCAATCACATACATAGACACACAGTGTCCATCAAAACACATACACCCACACGCGATGTACCACACAATACATACACCTACACCCGGTGTACAACACGACACATACACCTACACCCGATGTACAACACAATGAATATACATGTCATGATACAATGACTACACAATACACGTAACACAATACCACATGTACAAAACACAACGTTTACAACATGTACACAACACCACATGTACTACATGCACACAATACATGTAACACAGTACCACATGTACACAACACAGCGTCTACAACATGTACACAACACCACGTGTACAACAGGCACACAATACCAAATGTACACAACACCACATGTACAACATGCACACAACAGCACATGTACATAGCACCAACTACACAACACCACATGTACAACATGCACACAACACCACATGTACGCAGCACCACATGTACATAATACCACCTGCACAACATGTACACAACACCACATGTACAACATTCACACAACACCACATGTACACAGTACCACATGTACAACATGTACACAACACCACATGTACACAGTACCACCTACACAACATGTACATAGTACCACATGTACACAACACCACACGTACAACATGCACACAACACCACATGTACACAGTACCTCATATACAACATGCACACAACACCATATGTACAACATGCACACAACACCACATGTACAACGTGTACACAATACCACCTACACAACAACGCACAACACCACATGTATGTGACACCACATGTACAACATGTACACAACACCACATGTACATAACAATAGTACTGCACTTTGAGAGCCCACATTGTCTCTACTAAGAAACCTTGCTTCTAGTGTCCTTCCCATGTCTTACTGCATGCATCCATAATCCAAATTCAAGGTTTTTGGTTCTTTCCACTATCCATGCTTGTCCCAGCATGCTGCAAAACACACTGCTTTCATTCCGCTTATGTATCCTTCAACATTACCTACCATAGCATAAACATAGGCATGATATAATCATATAATATCAAATCATATCCATATGATACTAACTTCATAGATTTGTTAGGATTACTTTTCCCACTTTATTCCTCATAAACTAGGAACCTTTCATGGCATTCACCTGCATAAAACCATGATTCTTCCACAATAATGATCCCTAATGACCTTGTCAGACAATGGCAATCATATATATATATATATATATATAATATATAAGGTCAAGGTTAAGAGAACTCCCTTATCCATGCATAACATGCACAACATTGAGAACAACAATTCCCAACATAGCCAAGGCATCTAATGCCTATTTTCTTTACCTTTCTCATGATTTTCCTTCCACCATTCATTTATCCCAATGGACCCAACCAACCCAACTAGTTTTCATATTCTTGCCTTTGGCTACCCTTCACTCATGTGTCGAGCTTCGTTCAGGTCTTACATTACAAGTTGGGTTCCATTCAACTCTCCCCGAGTTCCATTAACTTTCTTCTTTCCCCAACCAATTCCTAAGACCATAAAAACATAAAAGGAAAGAGAAAAAAAGGAAAACCATGGAAAACCAACAACAATATGACACTGCAAACAAAGTGGCATGGTCATGCACCAGACATTAAAAAAAAAAAAACAAACAAACAAAAAAAACAAAAAAAACAAAAACAAAAAAAACAAAAACAAAAAAAACAAAAACAAAAAAAAACAAAAACAAAAACAAAAACAAAAAACAAAAAACAAAAAACAAAAAACAAAACAAAACAAAACAAAAAGCAAACAAATCAAGTGCAAACAAATCACAAAGCACCGAAAGCACAAATTTCAATATACATCATGAATCAATCCCTGAGGTTCCCAACACTTCCAAGCGAAAGCTCAAACCAAGACTTCTTCAAGATTTAATGGTAATCTCTTTTTCCAGGAAATCTCTTGCATCATATTTCCATAAACACATAATTGTTAATGCATAAATAAATATACAATATACTAGTTACCTTACCTTTTCGTACCCAACATTCTGACCCGTAACTAAACACATACAAATATCATCTCTCAAGGGACTCCAATTCCTTGATGAATCCAACCATAACTGAAAATCAAGTGTTATACCTATCAAATACATGTTCAGGGGTATAGCACATGTCCACGTAATTTCAAACAAATCAAGATTAATAAGACTTCCTGTATTCATGCAAAGCACTCATTCATTTGGAATTTTGGTTTCCAAACATAGCCAAAGGAATTATCATCCTTTCCTTTACCTTTTTCCTTGTTGCAATTGAGTCTTATTACGTGTTATCACATCACCTAGTTGTTAGTTATATAAACAAATCAATTGTTACCTTTTCATGCTAATACCAATCATGTTGCCCTGCAATTGTTCACACATGTTAGTCATATGTTCCAAAGATCAAGACATTGTGTCTATTAATTTGAAATTAGCCTTTACCAAGACTAACAACCATGTCATAATCAACTCATAGTCATGAGTCATAATACTACAAATATTGTCCACTTGCACTAAAGTGCATATCAGTTGTCTTAGGACATATTGTGTTAGTACAACCATCTTAAAAAAAGATCATTCCTTCGTGCAATGTTATAGAAACGTACTCATATCATGAAATTAATCAAACATTTAAACAACCTATAAACATAACCCCCTTACTATCCATGCTCCACACTAAGGTAAAAGGAAGCAACTACTATAATGGCCCGATCTCCAATGTCTAACTATGGAAATAGGATCTCCAAAGCTCTACTAAATTAACCAGACATGCCAAAACTTGATTTTCATTTCTCATACATTTTATACTTGAAAACATACCACATAATCATGCCACTTTTCCATTTTGTAGATTTCACGTTAGGCCTATAAGGGGAGACATGTGAACTGTAGTCCATTACTCTGATCTTCGTCCCTGATCTTCTATTTCCTGTAAACATACCATGTTAGATAAACCAAATAGATGAAATAATTAAACTCATACCTTAGTGTATCTCAAGGGAGGCTATCACATTTGTGCATGTCAGTCCATATTAGTATGACACAATATCACAAGTATATCAACTCGTACCTAAATATCATAACCATAACCATCTACACAAGCCAATCTAAATTAGCACGATACATATAAAATCAAGATATTATTTTCAATGACCATAATCATCATGTGTACAATAGCAATTCATATAATGACAAATTAACTATCATGCATGACTATCTGACACATGTGCATATGACCACACGAATTAACTAGCATCTATCAATCATGTAACCACAACAACAATAGAAAGATAGGCATGTATATAACCATAATGCATATAACAACCATTAACCATAAACTTGCATGCCCAACATATAAACTTGTATGATGATATGTTCTTACCCCGAGGTCTAGTCTTGCAACCTCGCTCTAATACTTTGCATCTCCTACTCCATCTCAACCAACATATCAGCATCATAACATACTGACAACATCATGATGTCACAAACTACATAATGACCACCACGATGCATGTCCAACATACTATACATGCATAACCATATAGATTTAGCCTATCTAGTCCAAGTGTTTGAACCTAGAATATCTGATACCACCCTATGGTATGAGATATCACCCAAATAGAACAAAACCTATTCTGATACCACCCTGTAATGCCTCCTCCCAAAATTTACCCAAATTCATGCACTCACCAAGGTAAACATGAGACGAGTGTCACCATGACATAACCTAAACTCCCATTTCTAGTTAAGGAAGTGGGGCCTACAAATTGGCCATAAATTGACATCCTATAGCAACTACAGATCACTCAGGAGATGAACAACCACCCCAAGTGGTCAATCCTTGAGATGAAACCTTGTTTCATTGACCTGGACCCACAACCACACCCTTGACACTGCTTCCATGTGGTTATAAGGCCATAGCCGCACTCACAGGCTTGCCTTCATGTAGTTATGGCCTAAACTCTTTCGTTTTGAACATGTGGTCCCAAGATCTATGCCACCTTTTCAAGCCAGTGTCCAGACCACTACCCAAAATTTTTTGATACTTTCCAGATTCATAATTAACATGACAACGAAGCTAAAAATTGAATCTCAAATTAAGAACTTGACCTAGACTGCCTAAAACACACTAGACATTTCATCAAACACGTGGAAAACATGTAATCTTTAGGTCATGAATGCATATCCGAACATAAGAGTCTAAGATTCATCTGAGAATCACCAAGAAGGCTCTATTCCCTCTCCACATAGTTTGAATAACACTTATTAGTCCATACATTCATCAACCAATCAATAGCTGAACAATTCATGACAAGAGCCATAGATGGTACACATCATATAACCAACATATAACCAGAAAATAACCAGCATAGAAACTATGGAAAATCGACCATAATATCACCAACATAATCATTACAATATATATGAATCATAGTAGCAGGATAACTATTATTAATATGTGAAAATACCAAACAAGTCAAGGACTTCCGCATACAACACGACCATATATTGTGTTGAACCAAATCTCTCTTCCAGCCAATCTCCCTCGCACCATATTCCAAGAATGAATGTGGGATATCATGAAACAAACCAAGAAAAAACTAAAACCAGGGATTCCATATGCCAAACCACCTCAACCCTCAAACACAGTGATTCCACCTCTACGATTGGACATCACTAACATCAAACAAATTGGTCTATACCCAAGTTGTCCAAGGCTCCAGGAACTAGTAACTCAACACACAGCCTTGCAGGGCTCCAAAGTGTTTGTCCAACTTGGCTCCAGGGACTAGTAACTCAACCCACCAAGGGATCTAGAGTATTTGTCCCAACCTAGGCTCCAGGACTAGTAACTCAACCAAAGTTGTTCCAGGGCTTCTAGAGCGTTTGTTCCAACCCACAAGCATAAGGAAACTAAGCACCAATAAAAAGAAATAAGTGGAAAAAACCCACAACATCATGGCTATCCAAGAAATGGAAAGGCAAGGATAAAACCACTTTGAATCCAGGAAGATATTCATGCCAATGACAACACATAAATATAAAATCACATTTATATAACATGCATCCAAAAATCAGTAAGGAAATCACACATGCAATCTGTTACCTACAAAGAAATAAAGTTGTAGTTGCTGACCGAAATATTCCCTTGCGCTCTCCTTCTTTCCTTTGCCTTCTTTATCCAAATCTAATGTATGCCAAAATTCTCCAAGATTTCTCCAAGAATATTCTAATTATGCAAGAGTATGAAAGAATGGGAGAATGAAATGAGAGCTCCAAAACTAAACTGACAAAAGGTTAACTAAACAAAATCTATGAACTGATCTTTGGATTCTTTTTTATCATTGAGCCCTCTATTTTCTTGATTTTCCTTCATTTTTCCTTTAATTTCCCTCTCATTCAAGTTTGTGTCTCTTCACCTTCCTTTTCTCTTATTTTCCTTTATTTTCATAATTAAATGCCAATCATCGCCTCTTTTCCTTTACCAATGCATTTGCCAATTTCCATAGCCATAAATAAACCGAAAGTGATACCCACTATAATTTTTTCCCATCATTAAACTTGGAATATGTGTTCCATGACCTTGGTCTTATATTTTTTACATGTATATCAACTAGGGGTTGTTACAAGTGCGCTTTCCTAGGCCTAGTGGGAAAGCTTGTGAAAGCCAAAATTTGTCCAAGTCTGTAAGCTAATGCGTGGGAAAACACAATGAGTTTGGCGTAAAAATAAGTGTGACACATACCAACTCATTATTAAAACTTAAATAGGACCCAATATTGATAAGTAGACATCAAAACGCTCGTTTACAAAGACTATCCAAGTACAAAAGAAAAAGTGTGTGTAGTATGGATGTGTCATTTTGTGACTAGAAAGAGTATTAAGATAGTGAAGTGAATTATGGATGTCCCTGATGATATGAAGACACTTAGGAAGGAAAAATGACACTTGAAACATATAAAATAAAATGAAATGGCATTTGGTCGCTGAAAGCGACGCTCGATATAAAAGTAGGTAGGCTCCAAAATTCAAATGTAGCAAAATTTTGGAGGATGTTATAGAAACGACAACACTTGGTGGCACACAAGATGAACTTCAGCTTCTCTACCTAGGAATATATTTTAGTAAAGTTTGATCCCTTTAGGAAGTATTGATTCATTAATTGGATTTCCTTGACTTTCCTACACAACTCAGTTATAGATGTGATACATACCATTCCTTACATTGGTTTAACGCGCAAGAGATTATGCCATATCACAATTGTTTCAATCCAGGAAAGGGTAATATATCATCACAAATTTAAGATATTCAAATATGAGTTTCATCTATGGTGTTGCTCCACTACCAGTAGGCCTGGATAGTACCCCAACGGAGTCACTACAGGAGCACAAACATTGCTTCACTTCCAACGAACCTGAATAGTACCTTGATGAAGTTACTTGCTTCACCTCCTTGAGTAGGAAGCCTTTCTCTTCTTTCACCTTTTATTTATTTCATTTAGTATAAAAATGCTTAGGACCTTATTAATTCAATGGGGTGGAAGATGGATCCGAACTTATTGAGAGAACAAGAGGTTTCCCCTTCAAAGAAGTATATATATATATATATAATATATATATATATATATATATATATATATTATAATATTATTATAATATATATATATATTATATATATATATATATATATATATAACCTATGATATAGGTTCGCTCGCTATAGATTTTCCCCATATCCTTTCTCTACTTGATTGGATAAGTAAGTAAAACACCAGGTAGATTCAACACCAAGTCTGAGGAGAGGAGATACTAAAATTAATATGGGTATCAAAGTTTCACTCAAGGTTTTCTTCTTGAATGTATCATTTTTCCGTCTGGACCTTATTTGACCTAAGGAATTTTCCCAAATAAAGAAGGAGAACTAACAGGTAGCCAAGATTTACCATTGTCACATCCCTTATCTATTTTGTTGTATATTCCTTCAAATCCATACACACTTTCACACGAATTTCTTATTTATGTATAATGACCAACAAATGGAAACAAGACACGACATGACTCGACATAAAAAACATAAAAAATACAAAGAAATAAAATTGTACAGAGGAACACAACCTAGGGTTGCTACTGAAAGTAGTGTTTAAGATCTCGGCCATTAAGGGGAAGAGGGTCATTCCTCCCATATAAATATTTCAACTTGAAAGAATTGTGATTTGCTTTTATTCAATGGTTAAATGCGTATCCACAAAGATTGAAATTCTGTGTGCTTTGCTTTCTCTTTGTTGGATTTATACCACTTCGATACTAAGTCACCCACATCGTAATTCTTAGTCCCTACATATTTCTTATCAAACCAATGCTTTTTATGGTTTAGGTTTATGGAAAATATTTCTTTGCATTTAAGCCTTTCTTCCTAGATTTTATGCAAGGAATCTATCCTCCTTTGAACCAGGAGACATGATTTTTGCTAAAACTCTTGGGAAAACTGAAAGGCTAGGAGATACATATTTGGTAGCAGGAAAACTTCTTTACCATATAAGAGGAAGTATGGAAAGGTTTTAAGAGAAGGTTTGGGAGTTACACGGCCAGCCCATAATGCATATACCAAAGCATTGTGACAATTCCTTCATTCAGAGAAGACAATTTTATTGATTGTGTGAATAAGATTTTTATTAATTAATTTTTCTAAATCGTTCCCCTATGGGTAATAATTTGATGCATGCTTCAAAACAATACCATTTTCTAATGTGAACTCATAAAAATTTAACAAGAAAAAATAAGTTTCATTATCAAAGACAAGAGACATTGGAATGCCAAACCTGGATGTGATGTTCTGCTTTAGAAATTAGACAACTTCCTAGTCACTGACTTGCCTTAAAGGAACTGCGTCATCGCACCGAGTAAAATAATTTTTTGTTGCTAAAACGTATCAATGTTTCTTTGACGAATGTGGAAAGATCTCAATAATAACATCTAGTCCCACTAATGGAAAGGTTCTTCAACTGCTATTGGTAATAGTGGGGCAACTGAATTTGGGTCTTGACTAGCACATCTCTTCCATGCTGTGAACTTTTGGGCATAAGCATGGGTGCCTTTAAGTAAAACGGGCCAATAATAACCAACCCTCATTAATTTATGTGCAATTGTATCACCTGTGGAGTGTTCACTTACTGGTCAATTGTGCAAATCTTTTAATACCCTTCCTATATTCTGAGGCTGTAGGCATCTTAGAAAGACACCAGTATGTTGCTTATAGAAAATCACTCCATGTACAAGCTAATAAGATAGATCTTTTTAGATGAAGTTCCTTTTTTTGTTTATTCAATAAATGTGTGGGAAAGGTTCCATGCTCTATATATTGTCGTATATCTTGTAGGTTTCAACCCCATATAGAAATTACCTGCATACGAATTCTAAAACACCGAAAATAAGCAATGCGAGAGCATAACACATAAAACACATATACATAGAGATTTTCTTGTGGATCCCAAAATCAGGACTACCAACCTGATTTTTCATTATTTTCCTTTCAATGTTACAATACATATTTAGACATGTCGAAGCATCCAATACCATGGACCAAAAACCATCGCATCCAAAACCATGGAACGAAAACCATCATGTCCAAAACCATGTGTGAAAACCATGCACAAAACCATAGGTAGGTCCGCCCAACCTAATATAGGGTCCAAAAAAATAATTATCAGGGCACTGCCTCAGACCTTGTAGAGAGGGGCTACCCACCCCCCTCAAACCCCCCGCTATGTAATCGGTGCAACAAAGGGGGGGGGGGGGCTCCGCCCCCCCTCTAACCCCCCAATAAACTACATGGGATAGTCATGGAAAGAATATAACACAACCCAACATTCTCCCACTTGTTGTTTTCTTTCCACAGGAGAGCTTAGTCATTTATCCAGCCCTACAACACCCATTATTTCAACTTGAAGTCCCATCAGAGCTCACCTATTTTGTCAATGCATCTGCAGTATTCTTCGAAATGTCCACCTTTACCAACAACACCTTTTTGTCTTCTATCATATCCCTCACAAAGTGATACTGAACATCGATGTGCTTTGTCTTTAAATGGTAACCAGGGTTCTTTACCAATAAAATTGCACTTTGGTTGTCACAGTCTATCCTTATAGCTCCCTATACTAACCCCATACTTGAACACAATCTCTGCAACCAAACTGCTTCCTTTCTTGCATGAGTGGCTACCATGTATTCTACCTCTGTAGTTAATAGTGCCACTACAGATTGTTTCTTACTCATCCAACTGACTGCATCTCCAAATAGGTTAAACACATACCCACTTGTATATCTTCTCTGATCCAAATCTCCATCCCAGTCTGCATCAACAAAGCCATGAATATCCAACACTCTATCTAATCCTGGTCTTCCTTGGTAGCACAAACCATAATCACTAGTGCCACACAAATATCTGAAAACCCGCTTCACTTCTATCCAGTGCTCCTTCCCTGGTTTTGACATAAACCTGCTCAATACACCCATTGCATGTGCAATGTCTGGTCTAGCACATACCATTGCATACTTCAGACTACCAACTACACTTGCAAATGGAACACGAGACATGTCCTCTTCCTCTTCGTGTGTCTTGGGACACTATTCGGCAGATAACTTTACACTTGTATGATCCGGATTGTCCACAGTTTTTTGTTCATTGTGTCGACGTTTCAAACCCCAAAGGGGGTCCATCATCAGGACAAATCAGAAAGATAGAAAATGGATGAAAGATTATTGAGAGAAGGAGACATGAACCTGGATATAAATAAACCAAGAACCCTAATTTTATATAAGGGCCGACACTTGATTTCAAGAAATTTTTTCTTTTTTCATAT